>JAQZBX010001842.1:36357-78275 GCA_029593785.1 Cabassous unicinctus | reverse complement strand
TTATCATTATTATTTCTTTTTCCTATTAATTGTATTTCGTTATTATATGGGCTTCATGTTCAAGGAAGGGTTACAATGGGGTCTGCAGAAGTTCATTGGTGGGGGGTGTCTGGGATGGGGGATTCATGGGAGTAAGTTCATCTGAATATACATGAAAGATATATAAAATTGTTCAAATGATCAAGGGATAGGGCATGGTCACAGAAGGTAGACAATCACTCAATAAATGAGGGAATCTGAATTCCCAGCCTGGAGAGCTCTGACACATTCTCCAAGGGAGCAGCAGCAGTCCCCTGAGTGCAGAGGCAGTGTCTGGCAAAAGAGGATAGCCTACTGATGGGTTCTTCTTATTGAGGACTAGTCTTATGAGTCTTTGCTCTTGTCATTGAAACTTAGCCTACTGTTATGGGGTGCCTAAGGGTTGCCACCTGAGAGCCTCCTTGTTGCTCAAATGTGGCCTCTCTCTAAGCCAAACTCAGCATATGAATGCATTACCTTCCCCCAACGTGGGACATGACTCCTGGGGATGAGCCTCCCTAGCAACGAGGGATTAATACCAAGTGCCAACTGGCAACACGATTGGAAAAAGACCTTGAATAAAAGGGGAAAAGGATAAAGAGAAATGAGTTTATGTGGCTAAGAGACTTCAAAGAGAGTCGGGAGGTCATCCCAGAGGTAATGCTTATGCACACCTCAGTAGGATCTCATAGAACACCAAAGTGGATATCACCCCACACAGAGGGGCTCCTGAGGGCTCTGGAGACACCCAGGTTCTATATAATTGGGGATAGCCCCAGAGATTGATGCCTTATTAGTGGGCTCTTCTTTGGAATCTGTGCTCCTGAGAGTGACAGAGTTGGACTCAAATAAGTCCTCCCTGCACATGGTCCATCAGTACCTTCTATTCAAACCTATATGTGATGCTGGAGTTTTTAGGTGTACTTCCAGAGACTGGAGCCTCTGGCCTACCTATGTGCCAGCTGTGCCTGCAATCTCGGTGCAGCTGCAACTCCTATCCTACAGCTCAATGGATGCATCCAAATCACCTGGCGAGGAGATGATGATGGGCAATGGCCATCCCAGGGAATGGAGAGGGCCTGCAGCTGCAGGCAGGATAATCCCATCCACTGTATCCATGTGATATAAGCCCTCTCTCACTTGGAGGTGGAGTGGACATCACCATCCCAGTCCCCTCAGGATTGGGGGAGGAGCTATGGACTAGAGTGGACTTGGCGGTGTTCTGTCATAGACATATTATGATTCAAGCAATGGAAGAAATTGTAACAGTGAGGTGGAGCCGGTGGCCACTGGACATTTTCAAGGAAGGGAGGGGAGGGGCAGTTGAAATACAGGGGCTTTTACGGGACTTGGGGGTTGTCATGGGTGGCGTTGCGGCGACAGATGTAGGCCATTTTGCATCAGCATATACCATGCAGAACTGTGTGGGAGAGAGGGTGGTCTATGATGTGAAATGTGGTCTATGCTTGGTGGCAAGGCCCCAGGATGTATATATCCATTGCGGGTGTTGTGCCACACTGATGAAGGATTTTGGTGTGGGATGTTGTGGGAGGTGTGGGAGGTGGGGAACATGGGAATCCCTGTAATTTCTGAGTAATAATTAGGTAATCTAAGCACCTTTAATAATATATATATATATATAAAATAACATTTATGTAAGCAAATGCACATCTATGCATATGTATTTATATATCATTTTACAAATATTGTTATGTATTGTGAAAACTTTTGATTTTTACCAACAATAAAAAAAAGAAAAGAAAACAATTGCCAATCATGAATTTTATATCTAGTGAGACTTTATTGCAAAAATGAGGGAGACTTTATTTAATGACTCGTAATGCTAAAGAAAGTTCTTCAGATTAAAATGAAAGGATGCTAGAAAGTTAATCATGTGACATAAAAAAATAAAGGCCTTTGATATAGTTTATCATACGAGTAATGATATGTGCCAGAATGACTGTTTAACTATTTTTTCTATATGACTACACTTTTTATTTCTTAGTTTTTAAAATGCAAACACTTAAAAAGCAATGATATATCTGTGGTTGTAGACAATAAATATATTTAAATGAAATTGTAATTTGTAACAATTATAAGCAAAATATAGGGGTATGGAGGGGTATAGGAAAACTGAATGTGTATGTATTAGTCAGCCAAAGGGGTGCTAATGTGAAATACCAAAAATAGGCTGGTCTTTATAAAGGGTATTTATTGGGGGTAGAAGTCCACAGTTACCAGGCCATAAAGCATTAAGTTTCTTCTCTCACCACAGTCCATTGCCACGTGTTAGAGCAAGAAAGCTGCCGGTGTTTGCCAGGGTTCAGGCTTCTGGGGTTCCTGTCTTCCTGGGGCTGCGTTTCTCTGCGGGCTTAGCTCCTGTTTCCTCCACAAGGTCAGCTGTAGATGATCAGGTGAACGGCTTGCTTCTCTTCACCTGGGACCTTCTTTCCAACATCAAAACTGCTTCTCAAAAAACTGCTTCTACTCTGTTCTTTGCCTTGCCTTTCATATTCGATTCTCCACCCACCAAGGGGTGGGTCTCAACGCCCAACTGAGGAGACCCAGTCAACACCCTAATCATAACTTAATCATGCCCAGATTAACAGATCAGTTTAAAAGCATGATCCAATTATATTTTGGAATTCATAATTACATCAAACTGTCCAAGGGCTACAGTATATTTTATTGAAGTTAATTGTTATCAAAACAAACATGATTATAAAGATTTAGGATGATTGATTTTTGCCTAATGATAACCACAAATAAAATATATTAAAAATATATAGGGAGAGAAATGAGATGGGCCACAAAATGGTGCAATTAAAAAAAATCAAACAAATATGAAAGTAGGCATTAATGAAAGAAATGAAAGCCTAAAAATATGTTACATAAAAAAAATAGGAAAATGGCAGAAGAGAGTCTCATATTATCAGTAGCTGCTTGAAAAGTAAATGGATTAAATGTCCAGTCAAAAGGCAGAGATTGGCAAAATGGATTAAAACCATGACCCAACTCTATGCTTTTTACAAAAGATGCACTTTAAATTCAAAGAAACATTTAGGTTGAAAGGGAAAGGGTGGACAAAATATACCATGCAAATTGTCTCCAAAAACCAGCTGGGGCAGCTATCCTTTCAGAAGAAAATAGTCTTCATTTTAAAAAGTTATTAGGCAAAAAGAAAGTTAATGTATATTGATAAAGGGGTTAATTACAAAAGAACACGTAGAAATTAAAGAATATATACATGCAATGGTAGAAACCAAAAATATATGAAGTAAATTTTAACAGATTTTCAGGGAGAAATAGACGGTTCTACATTAATACTGAGAGATTTCAATAGACCATTTTCAATAATGAATAGAATATCTAGACAGAATATCCATAAGGAAATAGAAGATATAAACAATACTCTACACCAACTAGACATAGCAAGCATATGTAGAACACTTCATGCAACAGCAGCAAAATACACATTATTCTTGAGTGCAGATGTATCATTCTACAGTATAGACCTTATGTTGGGTCAAAAAAGTCACAATAAATAAAAAAATATTGAAATCATACAATGTAACTTCAACAAATCCAATGGAAGTAAGCTAGAAATAAATAACTGAGGGAGAAGAGGGAGAACTTGAAAATTCACAATTATGTGTCTATTAAACAATGCCATCATAAACTACCAATTTGAAAAGAAGAAATCACAAAGGAAATTAGAAAATATATTGAAGCAAAAGGAAAAGGAAACACAATACACCAAAACTTATGGGATGCAATAAAGGCTATGTGGAGGTTATAACTCAAATATTTAACTCTAAGTGCTTACTTTTTAAAAGAAAAGTAAAATAAACCAAACCAAGAAGAAGGAAGAAAACACCAAAATTTAGAGCAGAGATATATGTAATAAAAATAAAGAAACAACACAGAGAATTAACAAAATTAAAGTTGATCTTTGAAAAGATCCATAAATTAAACAAACCTTTAGCTAGACTGACAAAGAAATAAAAGAAGGAAGACACAACTAAAACCAGAAATGAAAGTGAGGACATTACTACTGACCCCAGATATTTTTAAAAAAATGCTTAACAGAGAATTCTATGAGCAACTACACACCAACAACTTTGATAGACTAGATGAATGGAAAAATTGTAAAGACATACAAACTACCTACATTTGAATCAAGAAGAAATAGAAGATCTCAACAGTTCAATAGATTGAATTATTAATCAAAAAACATCCACAATGAAAACCCCAAGAATTGGCTTTCCATGTGAATTTTACTAAATATTCCAAGAATTAACACAAATCTTGTACAAACTGTTACAAAAATTTGAACAAAAAAGAAAACCCTCCCTATTCCACTGTATGAGGCCAACATCACCTTAATACCAAAGCTAAATAAAGATACTACAATAAATGAAAATTACAGAATACTATTCCATATAAATTTAGATATACAAATCTTCAAGAAAATACTGACAAGCTGAATCAAAGCATACAGAAAATATTTATATATCATGATCAAGTGGGATTTATACTGAGCATAAAAGGCTGACTCACATAAGAAAATCCAGTAATGTAATACATCAAATTAACTGAACAAGGGGGAAAAACACATGACATTCTCAATAAATGCAATAAAGGCATTTGACAAGGTCCATTACCACTTCTTGATTAAAAAAAAAAACACTTAGAAAACTAGGAATAGAAAGAAACTTCAACATTATAAAAAGGCATGTATAAAAATCAGTGCTAACATCACAATCAATCACGAAAGACTGAAAGCTTTCCTTATATGATGAGGAACAAGAGATGGATGTTCACTGTCACTGCTGTTATTAAACATTAAACTGGAAGTTCCAGCCACATCAATTAAGGAAGAAATCTAAATACAAGACATCCAAATTGAAAAGGAAAAGTAGAACTTTCCCTATTTGCAGAAGACATGTCTTACATACAGAAAATCCTGAAAAATCCAAAAGAAAGCTCCTAGACCTAATAAATAAATCTAGCACATTGATAGCATACAAGATCAACTAACAAAAATAATTGATTTTCAACACATTAGTAATAAAAATTTGATGAAAAATTCAAGAAAAAATTGCATTTACAATACCAATTAAATGAATGAAATTATAGGAATAAATCTAATTGATGTAAATTTGCATGCATAAAACAACAAAATATTGCTAAAAGGATTCAAAGAATAAATAAATGAAAAGGCATTCCAAGTTCATGGATTGGAAGAATAAATATTATTAAGATGTCAATTCTGTGCGAAGTGATTTATATATTCAATGCAACCCCAATCAAATTTCTAACAGCCTTCTTTGCAGAAATGGAAAAGACAATGTTTTAGCTTCTTAGGCTGGCTAAATCAAATTACCATGAAATTATTCAATTTGAACGATGGGAATTTATTAGGTTACAACTTTAAACTGAGAAAAATTTCCAAATCAAGGCAGCATCAATGTTGCAATGCACATGGTATTGTCGTGTGGTCTTTCCCTTTTCTTTCAGGACTTATTGGCTTCTGCTTTTGCTTCTGTGGATTTTTTGCCCTCTGTATTAAGAGAATTAAGACCCCTCCTTAATGAATTGGGTCAGAACAAAACTGAAGTAGCCTTGTGAAATGGTCTTACTTACAATTGGATGGATTACTTACCCACAGGAATGGATTAACTTTAAAAACATGTACTTCTGGAGTACACACAGTTTCAAATGAACACACAAAAAATCATCAAATTTATGTGAAGGAGTGAGGAACACCAAATAACCAAAGCAATCTTTCCAGAAAATGAAGTTGGACAATTCACATTTGTGAGCTCTAAAATTAATTACAAAGCCACAGTGATAAAAACAGCATGGCACAAGCATAAGAACATCAATATAAAGCAATGGAATCAAAACTAACAGTTCAGAAATAAATCCTCATAGCTATGGCAAAATGATTTTTATTGATTTTTTGACCATAGTGAAAAATCCACTCAATAGGGAAAGAATAGTCTCTTCATCAAATAATTCTTGGTAAACCAGATGCAGATATGCAAAGAATGAAGGTGAATACCTACCTCACACGATATACAAAAATAAAATAAAAATGGATCAAAGACTTAAATATAGAAACCAGAACTATAAAACTTCTATAGTAAGCCCAGGGAAGCATTTTCAGGACCATTTGTTATGTAATGGTTTCTTAGACCACAAAACATGAGAATAATAACAAAAAATAAACAAATCAGGCCTCACAAAATTATAGTTTTCTCCATCATTTGGGTTAATCATGAAGTTAAAAAGACAATTTACAGAATGGGAGAAAGTATTTAGAAACTACATATTCAATAATGGTTAAATACCCAGAATAGATGGAGAAATCCTACCACTCAGCAACAAAAAAGACAAACCAATTTAAATAGGTAAACAACCTGAATAGCAATTTCTCCAAAGAAGATATGCAAACAGCCATAAATTGCATGATAAAGATGCTCAACATTATTAGCCATTAGGAAAATGCAAAGCTAAACCACAAGATGCCATTTAACACCCAATAGAATGGATATTTTTTTAATGAAAACTTTTGGAAAGGATTTGGAGAAATGGGAACACTGGTTTCTTGGTTAGAATGTAAAATGATGTATCCATTGTGGAGGAGAGTTTGGAAGTTCCTCAGAAAGTTAAGTGTAGAATTACCATAAAACCATCAATCACACTTCTAGGTTCATACCCAAAAGAATTAAAAGCAGGGACTTAAACAGATATTTGCATACTGATGTTCAAAAGCAACATTAGTCACAATACTACAATATGGCAGCAACCCAACTGTCCACATACCGATAAATGGATTTTTAAAAATGTTGTATATATATACAATGGAATAGTGTTCAGTCATAAAAAGGAATGAAATTCTGATACATGTGACAACATGGATTAACCTTGAATATATGGGGTTGAGTGAAATAAGCCAGACACCAAAGAACAAATATTGTATAATCTCAGTGGTATAGAGTAGTTAGATTAAGCAAATTAATGGAGTAAGGAAGTAGAATATAGGTTAGCAGGGCCAGGATGGTGGTAGGGAAAGGGAAGTTAATGCTTAAAGTGTGTAAAGTTTCTCTTTGGGATGCTGGCAAAGTTTTGGTAATGAATAGTGATGATGGTAGGGCAATATTTTGAACATAATTAACAGCTCTGAATTATATATTTGAATTTGCATAAAAGATGAAATTTTAGGTTGTATGTATGTTACTAGAATAAAATATTTAAAAAACCGTAAGAATGTATAGCACAAACAAGGAACTCAAGCGTAAAACATGGACTGTATATAATAGTAAAAGAATAATCATGATATACTTTCATTAATTTTAACAAATTATCACACTAATGCCAGGCTTTAATAGTGGTTGGGGGCATATATGGGAACACTGTAATTTCTCATGATTTTTCTGTAAACCTGCAACTGATCCAATAAAAAATAAATTGTGTTTGGACTGAGATGACTAAGTTCATCCTTTTGCATGTGGATATCAAAAGGTACAACATCTTTTGTTGAACAGATCATTCTTTCACCAAAAATTGGCCTTGGCACCTTTGTCAAAAATTAATTGATTCTAAACAGAAGATTTATTTCTGGACACTTAAATCAGTTCCATTACCTATCCTTATGACTTTCCCACAATTTATTGATAATGGTCGTTTTAAAATATATTTTTAATTCAGGAAGTGATAGATCTCCAACTTTGTTATTCTTCAAAATATATTCTAATTGTTTGAATTTCCATGTAAAATTTATCACCTGCTTGTCAATTTTTGCAGAAAAGCATGGTGGAATGCTGATAGTAATTGAAATACATACATACATACAGACATACATATATACATATATATATATATATAAACTTGGGGTAGATTTCCATTTTAATAATATTGGGCCTTTCAATCATGAACATGGAATGCCTCTCCGTTATATCTTAATTAATTCTCTTAGCACAATTTTCTAATTTTCATAGTACAATTGTTGCACTTCTTTTCTTAAATGTGTTCATAAATATTTCATCATTTTTATGCTGCTGTAAATGGAATTGCACCTTAATTTCATTTATGGATTGTTCACTGATCATGTAAAGAAATATATTGGATTTTATATTAATCATGTGTCAAGAGAGCATGATATACTTGTTTATTTGTCTCAATAAATCTTTTTAGTGGGTACTCCAGGATTTTCCATATTCAAGATCACATCATCTGAGATGAAAGACAATTTTATTTTTTTCTTTTCAGTGTGGATTGTCATTTTTTTTTTTCTTGCCTGGTTGTACTATGTTAAATTGTACTTATATAGTAAGTACAATTTACTCTTGAAAATACCAAACACAGAAGTTCTGAGATATATGTTTATTTTTACTCATGTTATTCTTTATATTTTCCTGGTTTCATAAAAAAAATTGTTACCTTTTGTATTTCCTTTCATTTTCTTTTCAATTTGCTTTTCTTTTTTTAAATATCATTTTCTAATTATCTCTATGGATATCACACCAAATGTTAAGATACTAGAAAAAAAATCACAGTTGCTGAAAGGATTGTTTTGTAAAGTTTAAGTGGGGTTAATATAATATATATATGTGTGTACATGCAGCAAATACATGTATGTTTGTATATTTCTAGGCCTATATCTATATCCACATCCTATCTACATTTATATCTACAGCTGTATTTAGCTTTCTATATTCATATCCATAGAACAAAATGGTGTCCATTACTTGCAAACAGCACATTTTCTCAAAATCAAATTACTCCTTATTTCCACTCTTACTCTTTGCATACTTTATTTTTCTCTACTCCACGACGTATTCAAATGGAACGCAATTGTTTATTGATATACTCTCAAATCCCACAAAACTAGTGCAATAACTATTTTCTTTTCCATTTTTGTGTCAGTAATAATTCGGACATTGATTTATATGTTCAGCTCTTATTAGATCATCCACAACTCAGTTAGATAGAGGTATGTTTTTTAATACATAGCCAGGTCAGACATAAAGGCCATGAGCATCAACTCAATCTATTCATCATGCTCAACACTTAATTTTGAGCCAAATCTTCTCTTAGTTATTTATTTTACGAATTAAGATTACAAATCTAAACAAGCATTTGTCATATTTTTTGACCCTGTAATTGATCAGAAATTAACAAATATGTTTTAAGGCACTAATTTTATTTTAGGCACTTAATAACCCTCTGGTATATTGCAATATAGCCTTTACCTATGTTAAACTTTTAAAATAACCAGAAGCAAATATCTGTAACTGTTATGACTCATGGAACTGTAACCTACATGTTTTGTTTCTTTGATGCTGATGCTAAATTTTGTCAACTGCGTAATCTTTACCTTGTACCTGAACTGGAGCAAACTATCTTTTAATTAGCCCCCTTGCATCCTTTTATCTTGTTTTGCAGCCTTGAAGTCTGATACTCCAGTAGGTAGCCCCACTGTTTATTAATGAAATAACATGAATCAGCCCAGAACTAAACAAATCAGTTCTAAACAGAGTTGGCCCTCCTGACATGCACAATAGCCCAAACCTTAAACTTCAAGTGAACTCAGCACGTAATCAATCTTCACATAGTCAAAGATGATTCAATTATCTCTAATCCCATCATCTCAAGTCATCACTTTCTAGTCATGTAACATGTGAGTCAGCGTGATGCCCATCTGCCATGCTCCCCACTATTGCAGTTATCTTCTCTTCATCTATCACAATTCCACCTTCACGTTTGTTCAATCCCATAAAAACCATAAACACCTCTAACTACAGGAGACAGGTTTATGGTGAGTAGTTCTTATCTTCTTGCAGTGAGCTGTGCGCTCTCTCTCTTCTCAAAATCCTGACTCACTTTTGAGCTACAGCAACCTTATAGCTATCTCTTCTAGGAACAGATTCTAGACTAATCAGTTTGACTCAGTAATTTGAGTTTCTTAATCATCCACAACTAAAAAGTAATGGACTGAATAAGCAGACACATGAAATGTAAGGCACAACTCAATCCAACTCATTGATAAGTATTAGTAAAGCAGTCATTTTAAGTTTTGTATTTGGTATAGTAGAGGGATACATTGATATGAAGAAATAAAAATATCATGGTTCTTTACTTCAAATACCCATTTTTTTGTTTTTAAAGTTATAAATACAAATATAAATATATTTGTTTAAGATTTTCACAAGCCTTATTGTATTCCAGAAATTATGGTAAAAGAGACAAAGTGTTAACCCATGTGATCTCTAAGTGGAATGCTTCTTAGTTTCCCCTTTCTCAAACTTCCCTCACTCTCTTTGTTGACCACTCCCAGATGATTGCTTTGCCTCATATTTACTCAGAGATCTAGCTTCCACATATTCAACCTTTTTTTAAAGGAATCCAGCAAGAGGATTAAGACCCAATTTGTGTTATGCCCTACTGAAATAATCTAATCAAAAGATGCAAGGAGAAACCAAGCTGAACTTTCCAAACTTAGTTTGGAAATCTCCTCAGCTAAATATACAAGCTCATCACACTCAATTTCTGTTCTCCATCTAATATCAGAAGACAATTTTGCAAGTTCTCTGCCACTTTGAAACAAGCATTGCCTTTCTTCCAATTTGCAATTGCATGTTCATCATTTCCATCTAAGGCCTTATTAAAGGTACCTTTAGTGTCCATATTCTACTTTTATTAAGCAGTTTTATTGAGATATATTCACATATGATCTACCAATGTGTATAATCAATGGCATTTATTATAATCACAATGTTGTGCATGCATAACCCCGAAGAATTTTAGAACAATTTCCTTACTCCAAAAAGAAAGCAGCTTCTTCAGAGCTGTGATGGTTAGGCTAATGTGTCAACTCAGCCAGGTAATTGTGTCCAGGTGTTTGTTTCAGCAAGCACTGGGCTAATTGGAATATAAGAGCATTTATGGACTTCAAACACCAGTGAGTTTTCTGCGTGGATGGCTGATTACATCTGCATCAATCAGGGAGATTACATCATCAATGGGTGGCGCTTTTATCCAATCAGTTGAATGACTTAAAAGGGGAAGTGATTTCAACATTCAGAGAGAATTTCCCAGCTCTTCGTTGGACAGGCAACTTCTCCCAGAAACTCATCAACGACCTTTCGTCGGACTTTCATCGGAGCCACTGGTTTGCAGCCTGCCTGCAGAACCTGGACTTGTGCATCCCCACAGCCGTGTGAGAGACTCTTAAAATCTCATATTATTGACAGATATCTCCTGTTGATTCTGTTTCCCGAGAGAACCCTGACTAATACAAGAGCAATCTAGGCCTTCGCTATCAAGCATCTCACAATTCCTCTTGCATTTCCAATCAATTAACCATTTCCACATTTTTTGATATTTGCAAGCACAGCACCCCAATTCTGGTACAAAATCTGTTTTAATTTGCTAAAGGCTGCCAAGGCAATATACCAGAAATATATTGGATTTTACAATGGGGATTTATTAAGTTAAGAGCTTACAGTTCTGAGGCCATGAAAATGTTGAAATCAAGGCATCAGGAGATACTTTCTCCCCCAAGACTGGCCTTTGGAGGAATATTCTTTTCTGGGTTTCATTGCTTAAACTTCTGGCTTCAGGGACTTTTTTTCTCTACTTCTGGGGATTTCTCTCTGAAAGACAGTGGCTCTGTTTTTCCAAATCTACTCCTTTTGTAAAGGACTCCAGTAAGAAAATAAAGACCCATCCTGGGTCATATCCTACTGAAGTAATGTAATGAAAGGCTCTTAACTGATGAGATCTAATGAAAAGATTCCCTCTATTACAGGTTGACTCCCACAGGAATGGATTAGCTTTAAGGTCATGATCATTTCTGGGGCCCATAAAAGCCTGAAACTATCATAGAAGGCATACATCATGACATTGTGCTTTGCTGTACTGCATTTCACAGATATTGCATTTTATACAAATTAATGATTTAGGATAACCTTGCATTGAACATGATACTGGTGCCATTTATCTAATAATAAGTGCTCACATTGTGTCTCTGAGGCACATTTTGGTAATTTTTGCAATATATCCAGTTTTTCTTTATAATTATATCTAATAAGATGATCTGTGTTCTGTGATATTTGTTGTTACAATTGTAATTGTTTTGGAATAACATAAAATATGTCCATATAAGTTGGCAAACAATTTATAAATGTTGTATGTGTTCTGACTATGCCATTGACTGTGACAGTCCCTCCCACCTCCTCAGGCTTCTCTATCCCCAGAGATGCAACAATATTGACATTAAGCCAAGTTATAACCTTTCAATTGCCTCTAAGTGTTCAAGAGAGTGGAAAAATCACTTGTCTCTCACTTTAAAGCAAAAGTTAGAAATGATTATGCATTAGGAAGAAAACATGACAAAAGCCAAGAGAGGTTGTAAGCTAGGACTCTTTCTGAATACAGTTAAACATATTGTGGATACAAAGGAAAAGTCCTTGAAGTAAATTAAAAGTGCAACTCCATTGAACACAGATGATAAAGCAAAGCAGCCTTACTATTTTAAACTATTTTAAACAAAATTTCAGTGGTCTGGATAGAAGATCATCCCAGTCACAACGTCACCTTAAGCCGAAACCTTAATCCAAAGCAAGGCCATAACTCTTCAATTCTGTGTAGGCTAAGAGAAGTGGGGATGTTAAAGGTATAAAGTTGGAAGCTAGCAGAGGTTGTTTCATGAGAATTAAGGAAAGAAGCCTTCCCCATAACATCAAAGTTCAAGGTGAAGAAGCATATGCTGATGTAGAAGCTGTCGGATGTTAACCAGAAGATCTAGCTAAGATCATTGATGAAGTGACTACACTATAAAAAAAAAAAAAAAAAAAAAAAACCACAGAGTTTTAATGTAGACAATACAAACTTCTATTGGAAGAAGATGCCATCTAAAACTTACATGGCTAGAGAGGAGAAGACAATGCCTCACCTAAAAGCTTCAAATGACAGGCAGACTCTCTTATTACTGACCGAAGTTGCTTATGACTTTAAGCTGAAGCCAATACTCATTTTCATTCTGAAATCCTAAGGCCCTTAAAAATTATGCTAACTACTATGTCTTTGCTATATAAATGGAATAGTAAAGCCTAGATGACAAATTCTCTGTTTACAGCATGTACTACTAAATAATTTAAGCCCATTGTTGAGACCAACTGATCAGAAGAAAATTCCTTTCAAAATATTACTGTTCATTGATAAGGCACCTGGTACCCAAGAGCTCTGATGGAGATGTACAAGGACATAAATCTTTTTCTTATGTTTGCCAACACAACAACCATTCTGTAGACCATGAGTCAAGGGATCATTTTGAATGTCATTTTGTTATTTAAGAAACACATTTTGTAAGGCTATAGCTGCCATACAAAGTGATTCTTCTCATGGATCTGGGCAAAGTTAATTGAAAACATTCTGGAATGGATTTACCCCTCAATCACATTCAGATATATTATTCAGTGCTCTTAATTACATTAAACATGTAGTACCATCAATAGCATCCTTTATCAAAACTTTTCCATCATCCCAAATAAAAACTCTACATTTTAAGACTTAATCACTTTTTCCTTACTCCCACCCCATCCCCTGGTGTCCTTATTCTAGTGTTTAAATCTATGAATATGATTATTCCAATTATTCATATCAGTGAGTTCATGGAATATATTTGTCCATTTTTGCCAACCTTATTTCCCTCAACATGGAGTCATCAAGGTTCATCCTTGAAGACGTTGTATGCATCAGAACTTTGTTCATTTTTATGACTGAATAATATTCTGTTGTGTGTATATGCCATATTTTGTTTATCCATACATCAGTTGATAGACACTTGGGTTGCTTCCATATTTGACAATTATGAATAATGCTGCTATAACCATAAGTGTGAAATTATCTGTTCAAGTGCTTTTTTCAGTTCTTTTACTATATACCAAGAAGCGGGTTCCCTGGGTTATGTGGTAATTCTATACTTAAATTTCTGAGGCACTGCAAAACTGTCTTTACCAGTGGCTGCATCATTTCACATTTCCACCAAAAAGGAATGAGTGTCCTATTCTCCACATCCTCTCCAACACTTATAATTTTTTCTTTTTTTTTCGACAAAAGTCATTCTAAGAATCTCATATACTTCTAGGAAATATTTATTTATGCTCTAACTATGCTCCCTTTTAAGTAAGCATTTCTGTATCTGTGACTGAAGAAGGAAATAGTTTAGCTCTCAGAGTATTAATGGGTTTGGTTACTGGAATATAAGATTATAAACAAAACAATTAGTGGGAAATTTGCTACTTAAAAGGGAGGTAAAAATTTAGTATTTCATAGAAAATTGTATTGAAAACTAAATACAACATTCCTAATCAAGGTTAAAAATGAAACTATTGAAATTGTTTAATAATTTTTTTAAAAAGTTGTCAGAAGATAGAAATGAAGTTTACATAATACCTTAGTACAAAAGTCTTGGATTTATTTGTGTCTTTTCTCCTTTAAATCTAATAAATTTAAATATAATCATATTCTTCAAATGACTTTACTTGATAGATAAGCAAATATCATTTCATTTGTGATACTAAAATTGTAAAATTAAATATTCAACTAAATTACTTTTTTCTGAGTAAGTAATGCAGTTTCATGGATTTGCTAAATTTTTATTCTGTTACCATATATGCAGTCTAACATTTCCCAATTTAATCACATTCAGATATATATTTCATTGATGTTAATTACATGAAATATGTTGTGCTATCATCCAATACAAAATCCAATACATATCATTCAATAAGAAAACATTTTCATCATTCCAAATAGAAGCCTTAAATTCCTATTGCCTAACCCCAACACATCCCCAGATATCCTATATTCTAGATTTTTACTCTATGGGTTTGCTTAATCTAATTATTTCAAATACATGAGATCATTCAATATTTATCTTTTCCCACCTGACTTATGTCACTCAGCATGATGTCTTCAAGGTACATCCATGTTGTGGCCTGTATCAGGACTTCATTCCTTTTTACAACTGAAAAATAATCCATTGATGCATATACCACATTTTATTTACCCATTCATCAGTTGATGGACACTAGGGTTGAGTAAATGTTTGGCAGTTATGAATAATGCTGCTATGAAGATCATTGCACAAATTCTTTTGGGTATATACCTAGTAATGGGACTTCCAGGTCATTTGCTAGATCTATAACTAGCTATCTGGGCAACCACCAAACTGTCATCTACAGTGGCCGCATAATTTAATATTGCCTCCAGCAATGAATGGGTGTTACTGTGGTGATTTGATGCAGTTTGCACCCCTAAAGGACATTTTATCTAATTTAATCCATTCTTATAGGTGTAGATCTATTGCAAGTAGGACATTTTCATGGGACTTCTTCAGTTAAGATGTGACCCATTTCATTCTAGATGCGTCTTAAACTCTTACTAGAGTTCTTTATAAATGCAAGGGAGGGAGAGAGAGAGAGAGAGAGAGAGAGAGAGAGAGAATGCCATGAAAGAAAGAAGCTGAAATTATTGAAACCCTGAAGAGAAGAGATAGACCATCAGAAACTACCATGTGCCTTGCCAGTAGCTGATGATCACCAGTAGCAGGCCGGCCTTTGGGGAGAAAGTATCAACTTAATTTTGCCTTTATTTGGACATTCTTTGGCCTGAAATGTGTAAACAAATAAACTCCCATGGTTTAAACTGGACTCATTTCATATTATTTACTTTAAGAAGCCTAGAAAATTAAAATAGATTTTAGTATCAGAAGACTGGAATGCTGATATTCAAAATACCAAAAATATGGAAATGTCTTTGGAATTGGGTAATGGTAGAGGCTGAAATAATGTGAAATTCTTCATAGAAAAGGCATAGATTGCTTTGAAGAGGCTTTTGAAAGAAATGTAGACACTAAAGATACTTCCAGTGAGGCCTAAGCCAGACATGATGAATGTGTCATTGCAAACTGGAAGAAAGATGACCCTTGCTTTAGAGTGGCTGAGCACTTGGCAAGATTGAGTTCTGATGTCACATGGAAGTCAGAGTTTTAAATTGATGAGCTTGGATATTTAGCTGAGGAGATTTCCAAACCAAATGTGGAAAGTGCAGACTGAATTCTCTTTGTAGCTTATCATAAACTGTGATAGGAAAGGGATGCACTGAGAATGAACTATTGGGCACAATAAACCAGAAATTTACAGTTTGGAAAATTCTGAGATTCAGAAAGGCAAGTACCAAGAGAAAAGTGCTTCATGTGAGGGTTTAACTGAACCTGGACCCACTGAGTCAACCTGATGGTTTGGACCCCCGTATGTTACATGCAAAACTGACAAGTTTTTTTTGCAAGATCTGTATGAATAGAATCACTGCCAGCCTGGACTAAAAGGGACAGAGGGATAGACTGAAGTAAAAATAACCCCAAGGCCAGGACCACTGAAGATGATGTCTAAAATGAAGATGTCTTCTTGGGCCAAGAGAGTGGACCCACCATTGTGTGTGGAATGGGTGAGTATGCCCCAGCACTTGAACAGGGCATCATTCAGAAAGTGTGCTGCTACCCAGTCTTCAGAGAGGGTGGAACCTATTCCCATTGTCTTAGTTTGCCACAGGGCTATGATGGAAAGTACCAGAAAAGGGCTGGCTTTTATAATGGAAATTTTATTTAGGGAAAAACCTTACAGTTCAAGTCCATGAAATGTCCAATCAAGGCAGCAGCAGAGATGCTTTCTCACCAAAGCCAGGTGCTGGTGATCCTGGTGTCCTGCCATGTGGCTAAACAAGATGGATCTGCAAAGGTCCCTGCCTTCCCCTCTGAGTGCACCATCTCCCAGAGACCAGCTGTGGTCAATTAGTCTTGTCTCTTTCCAGGCCTCCTCTCTTAGCCTTGGTTGCTCTGCTTTCTTCCTAAGCCCAGCTGTGGGGGATCAGGCTTATGGATTGTATCTTCAGCCTTGAGCTGCTCCATGGGCCCAGCCCCTTGGGGACCTCTTTCCATGCCTCTGTGCTCTCCTGATTCCAGATTCTGGGACTTCTCTCACCCTGTTGGGGCTTCTCTGCATTGCTGTCTTCCTGCCTCCCTCTCACATGGAAGGGTCAAATGGCAGCATCCTTTGCCTGTGTCTGCCTTTGTATAAGGCCCAGCAAGAGGGTGGAGACCCAAGGTGAGTTATAACCTCACTGATAGAGTCCAATCCAAAGTGAGTTACTCAAGCCCTCTATTCAAGGTCCTTAACAGAATTTAATGCAATCAAATGGCCTCACACTCATAGGAATGGTTTAGTAAAACAAAAACAAACAACAGCAACAAAAAACAAACCCTCATCTTTTTAGGGTTCAACAAATTCATGTGGTAACACTCAGGGATTGTAGAGAGTGAGGCCATCTCTCCAGTGTTTGAAAAATGTGGCACTTTCACCCCAGTGTTTTGGGAGAGCATGGCTGCTTCACAAGCACTTGGAAGGGGTTGTGGTGCTGCTCCATCTGACCCAGTGTACAAACAGTCATTCCATAGATGACTCACAGAATTTGAAATCAAATGGAGTATGCCCTGCAGTGTTTTGGAATTGTTTGGGACCCATGAACTCTGTTTTCCTTCCCATTACTGCCTATGGGAATGGGAATGGGAATGCTTATCCTGTGCCTGTCCCTCCTTTGTATATTGGAAGTATATAATTTGATCTCCAGGTTTCACAGATTCACAGAAGAAGGGGAAGTGTGCCCCAAGACAGAACACATCCATAACCAATTTTGATGAGACTTTGAACTAACTGTTGTTACTGAAATGACTTAAGGCTTTTGCAATATTGTGATGGAAACAATGTATTTGCATAAGGAAAGAACATGTTGTTTTGGGGTCCAGAAGATGGAGTGTGGTGGCTTGAAGTTGTATATATCCCAAAAAGGCATTTTCTTAAATTTAATCCATTCTTGGGGCTGACCAACCTCATTCAGGATAAGTCTTAATCCTATCACTGGAGTCCATTATAAATGGAATGAATACAGAGAGAGAGCAATAAAGCCATGGAAGCAAGAAGCCACCATTACTGAAACCCCGAAAGAAAGGTGCAAGAGGAGACATCCCCATGTGCTTTGCCATGTGGCAAAGGAGCCAAGAATCCCTGAAAGCCAGACTTTCAGAAGAAAGCATTGCCTTCATGAGGCATTGATTTGGACAATTTCTTGGGATCAAAACTGTAAGTTAATAAACTCCAATTGTTTAAGCCCAACAAAATTCATAGTATTTTCTTTAAGTAGCCCAGGAAATTAAGAGTTCCTATTTCTCCAGATTGTCTCCAACAATCTTTGTTTTCTAGTGTTTTTTTTTTATATATTTAATTTCAGCGATTTTAATGGGTATGAAATAGTATCTCATTGTAGTTTTGAATTGCATTACTTTTCATGTACTTTCTGGCCATTTGCGTATCTTCTTTGGAGAGAAATCTATTCATGTCTCTTGAACAATTTTTAATTACATCGTTTGTCTCATTGTTAAGTTAAAGGATTGCTTTATATATTCTAGATATCAAACTTTATAGGATATGTCATTTCCCAATATTTTCTACCAGTGTTTAGTTTGTCATTTTACTTTCATGATAATTTGTACTTTGAGGTGCAAAAGTTTTAATTTTGATGAGGACCCATTTATTTTTTTCTTTTGTTGCTTGTGATTCAGGCATATAGTCTTAGAAACCTTTGCCCAACATAAGGTCTTGAAGATGTTTCCTTATGTTTCCTTCAGTTTGATTGAACTGGTCCTTATATGAATGTCATAGATCAATTTTGAGTTGAATTTTGTATATGGCGTGAGGTAGTGTCCTGCTTTTTATTTTTTATTTTTTTGCAAATGGAGGTCCAGTTTTCCCAACAACAATATTGCAGAAACTATTTTTCCCAATTCAGTGGTGTTTGCCTCCTTCTCAAAATTGTGTTTACTAGTACAAGTACAAGAATGTTCTTCTATGAACTAGAACAAATGTGCATCACAGTTTTAAGGTGGTGAGAATATGGATATGCATTGAAAAATACCATTAATGTAACCTACAGGCTATAGTTAAAAGCAATCTTGTAACATTATTGCATCAATGCCAAAGCAGTACTGGGTTAATAAGAGACATGGGTATGGAAAAAATATACCAAATGTACACTATTGACCATAGTTAGTGGTAATAACCTAATGATGTTCTCTCATAATCTGTAACAAATATTCCATAACAATGTCAGTTGTTGGTGGAGGGATGCTGCATGGGAATTCTGCACAGAATAGCAGATTTGTTTTAAAAGTTCACAATTTCTCCATCAAAAATAAACATATAAATCAGTTGGGCACAAATGTGAAAGTTGATTTCTGAAGTCTCAATGAAATTCCATTGGTCAATATGTCTGTCCTTGTGTCATTACCATTACTGTTGCTTTGTGATACATTTTAATATACAGAAGTGTGAGTCCCCTGACTTCATTCTTTCTTCAAGATGGCTTTATCCCTTCAGGGCCCCTTAACCTTCCAAATAAATTTGATGATGGGTTTTTCCATTTCTGCAAAGAAAATTGTTGGGATTTTATGGGGATTGCATTGAATCCATAAATTACTTTGGGTATGAATGATTTCTCAATGATATTTAGTCTTCCAAACTCTGAGCTAAAATGCCCTTCCATCTATTTAGATATTCTTTGATTTCCTTTAGGAATATTATATAGTTTTCTGTATACAAGTCCTTTATATCTTTAGTTGGATTAATTCCTAATTATTCTATTCTTTGAGATGCTATTGCGAATGTAATTCTTTCTTGATTTCCTCATCCTATTGATCATTGCCATTCTATATTAGCAATACTGATATTTGAGTGTTGATCATCTATGCCACCACTATGCTCAATTCATGTATTAGCTATAGAAGCATTTTTAGTGTATATTTTTCAGGATTTTCTCAATATTGAATAAAGACATCTGCACATTGGGAAAGTTTTACTTCTTCCTTTCCAACTTGGATGGGTTTAACTTATTTTTCTTGCCTAATTTCCTTGAAAGAACTTCCAGAACATTGTTGAATAACAGTGGTAACATGGGGCATCCTTGTCTTTTGCTGATATTAGAGCGAAAGCTTTCAGTCTTTCACTATCAAGTAGAATTTTAGCTGTGGACATTTCATATATGCCCTCTAACTTGTTGAGGAAATTTACTTCTATTTTTTGTGTTCTAAGTGCTTTTATCAAGAAATCATTCTGGAGTTTGTCAAATGCCTTTTGATATCAATTGAGATGATCATGTTGTCTTTGCCCTTCATTGTTGTTAATGTAGTGTATTACATTAATTAATTTTCTCATTTTGAAACAACTTTACATGCTAGTATTAAATCCCACTCAATTATGATGTATAATTCTTTTAAAATACTGTTTTAATTGGTTCCATAATATTTTGTTGAGCATTTTTGCATCAATGTAGATAAGTTTTCCTCTGTTGTTTTTTTGAGGGGGCCAGGGTTCTTCATCAGGCTTTGGTGTGAGGGAGATGTTGGCCTCATAGATTGAAGTAGTGAGTGTTCCCATCTCTTCAACTTTTTGGAAGTAGTTGAGCAGTATTGGAGTTACGACTTCTTGGAATGTTTGGTAGAATTCCCCTGTGAAGACATCAGGTCCTGGGATTTTCTTCCTGGGGAGGGTTTTTATTACTGAGTCACTCTCTTTAGAAGTTATTGATTTGTTGAGATCTATTTCATTGTAAATGAATGCAGGTAGTTTGTGGGTTTCTAAGAATTTGTCCAGTACATCTAGGAGGTCATCTAATTTATTGGCATATGGTTGTTCATATTATCTTCTGAAGTCCTTTTTATTTGAGTGGGGTCAGTCATGATGACCCCCATTTCCTTTCTGATTTTCATTTTTTTGTATCCTATCTCCATTTTCTTTGTCACTTTGTGTATTTTTAATTGATCTTTGCAAACATTTTTTTTTTTAATTCTCTCTGCTGTTTTGTGTTTTCTATTTCATTTATCTCCATTCTAATCTTTGTTATTCCTTTCCTTATGCTCAATTTGGGTTCAGTTTTCTCTTCTTTTTCTAGTTATTCTGTTTCTGAGGTTAGGTCTGATTGTAAGTCTTTCTTCTTTTTTAATGTAAGCATTTTTTAGAGCTATGTATTTCCCTTTTTGCACTGCCTTCCCTGCATCCCATAAGTTTCTGTATGATGTACTTTCACTTTCATATGCCTGAATATATTTCCTAGTTAAGCTGGTGATTTCATCTTTAACCCATTGCTTTTTTAAGAGTGTGTTAATTAATTTCCATACATTTGTTCATTTTCCGTTTCTGCCTCTGTTATTGATTTCTAGCTTCATTCTTTTGTATTTAAAGAATATACATTGTAAAATATCAATATTTTTTAATTTACTAAGACTTGTTATGTGACCTATTATATAATCTATCTTGAAGCCTATTCCACATGCACACAGGAAGAATGTATGTTCTGATTTTTGTTGAGTGATATGTTCTATAGATTATTCCTGGGCCCAGTTGGTTTAGTGTATCATACAACTCCTCTACTTCCTTATTAATCTTCTGACTGGATGTTCAATCCATTATCAAAAGCAGTGTATCAAATTCACTAACTATTAATGTAAATATGTTAAATTCTCCCTTCAAATCTGTTCACTCATAATCTGTAACAAATGATCTACTACTATGTAAGGTGTTGGTAGAGGGGTGTTTTATGGGAATTCTGCACATTTGCATGATCATTTTGTAAGTTCACAAATTCTCTAAAAAATACTCACACACACACACACATACATAAATCAAAATATATGTATATTAGTCAGTCAAAGGGGTGCTAATGTGAAATACCAAAAATGGGTTGGTCTTTATAAAGGGTATTTATTGGGGGTAGAAGTCAACAGATACCAGGCCATAAAGTGTTATGTTTCTTCTCTCACCACAGTCCATTGCCACTTGTTAGAGCAAGACAGCTGCCAGCATTTGCCAGGGTTCAGGCTTCTGGGGTTCCTCTCTTCCCAGGCCTGCGTTTCTCTCCGGGCTTAGCTCCTGTTTCCTCCACAAGTTCAGCTGTAGACGATCAGGTGAACAACTTGCTTCTCTTCTCCTGGGGCCTTCTTTCCAACATCAAAACTGCTTCTCAAAAGACTCCTTCAACTCTGTTTTTTGCCTTGCCTTTTACATTTGATTCCCCACCAACCAAGGGGTGGGGCTCAATGCCCTACTGACGTGGCCCAGTCAACGCCCTAATCATAACATGATCATGCCCAAATTAACGGATGAGTTTACAAGCATGATCCAATTATATTTTTAGAATTCATAATTACATCAAATTCCCAGACGGCTACAATATGCTTCACATATTTTGAGGCTGTGCTTTTAGGTGCATAGAAATTTATCATTTTCGAATCTCCTCATTGAATTATCCTCTTTATCAGTATAAAATTACCATCTTTTTCTCTCATAACTGCTTTTGACTTAAATTTTATTTACCTGATATTAATATGCTAACTCAGCTCTCTTGGTTACTACTTCCATGGTATATCTTATTTTAATTTTTCACTTTCAACATATGTGTATCTTTGAATTTAACGTGAATGTTTTACGGACAGCATATAGTTGGGTCATGCTTTTTAATCCATTCTGCCTATCTCTGCCTTTTGCCGGTAGAGATTAATCTATTTGTATTTCAGGTCACCACTGATTATGTAGGAGTTTTTTTCTCCCATTTTGCTATTTAGCTTTTGCATGTCTTATACCATTTTGCTCCTCAATTCTTTGATTAATATTCCTTTTATACTTAGTTGAGTATTTGAATTGTACCATATGGAGTGCCTTCTCATTTCTATCTGGTTATAATTTACATCTATTTAACTTGTGGTAATCCTGGGGTTAAAATTTAACATACTAAATATGTAACAATTATATTTGGTATGATACTAACTTAAATTAAATAGCATGTCACTCAAGACACAACCAGAACATAGAAAACAGCAAGGAAATAGAAAAAGAAGAACAAAGTGTCAAAGAGAAAACTTAACACAAACACAAAACCAGCAACTAAACAAAACTCTAGAGCATAGAGAGAAGCTAATCAACTGAATAAACCCATCAAGATAAATGATGACCAGAGGGCAAAAAAAATTACAAACCATACTAAGAAACAGAAAGACATGGACCAGTCAAATGAACAAACTAAAAACCAGGAAGAGATGCAGAACATCAAGCAACTAATCAGAGCTGTCCAAACAAATATCATAGACCAACTTAACGAAGTGAAGGAAGAGATTAAGGATATTAAGAAGATAATGAGAGAATATACTGAACAAATTGTAAACATACATAAAAAGATAATGGATATGATGGTGATGAGTGACACAATCCAAGAAATCAAAAAGACACTGGAGTCATATAACAGCAGATTTGAACAGGCAGAAGAAATAATTAGTGATGTGGAAGACAATACATCTGAAATCAAACAGATAGTAAAACAGATAGATTAAAAGTTAGAAAAAATCCAGCAGGGACTTAGGGATTTAAACAACAACACAAAATGCACAAACATATGTATTATAGGTATCCTAGAGGGAGAAGAGAAGAGAAAGGGAACAGAAGGAGTGTTGAAGGAATAATGGCTGAAAACTTCCCAACCCTGTTGAGGGAGATGGACGTACATGTCTAGGAAGCACAGCACACCCCAAACAGCATAAATCTAACAGGCCTACTCCAAGACATATAGTTGTCAAAATGTCTAATGCTCAAGACAAAGAGAAAATACTCAAGGCAGCAAGAGAAAAGAGAACCATCACATACAAGGGAAGCTCAATAGGATTAAGTGCTGATTTCTCATCTGAAACTATGGAGGCAAGAAGACAGTAGTATGACATAGTCAAGGTACTCAAAGAAAAAAACTTCCAGCCACAAATTCCCTATCAAGCAAAGCTGGCATTCAAAAATGATGGAAATTTCAAAATAGTCACAGATAAACAGAAATTAAAAGAGTTGCCAATAAGAAACCTACCCTTCAAGAAATACTAAAAGAAGTTCTATAGGTTGAAAGGAAAAAACATGAGAGACAGAATTGGAGGAGAGTGTAAGAACAACTAAAAAGACAAAAAGAGAAATAAAAACAACATATGACATACATTAACCTAAAAAAAATATGGCTGATGGAAGAAATTCCTTGAGAGTAGTAACACTGAATGTTAATGGATTTAACTCACCAGTCAAGAGACACAGATTTGCAGAATGGATAAGGAAATATGAGCCATCTATATGTTGTCTACAAGAAACCCACTTTAGACCCAGGGATTCAAGTAGGCTGAAAGTGAATGGCTGGAAAGCAATTTTACAAGTAAACAACAAACAAAAAAGGGTGGGAGTAGCTATACTAATATCGGACAAAATAGAATTTAAATGTAAAAGTATTGTAAGAGATAAAGAGGAACACTATATATTAGTAAAAAGGGTAGTCTTTCAAGAAGAAAGAACAATCATAAACATTTATGCACCTAATCAGGGCGCCTCAAAATACATGAGGCAAACACTGGAAACACTAAGTGGAGACATAAATTCCTCTACAGTTATAGTGGGGGACTTTAATACTCCATTATTTCCATTAGACAGAACATCTCAACAGAGAATAAATAAAGAAACAAAGAATCTGAATAATACATTAGAGGATCTGGACCCAATAGATATATACAGAATGTACATTCAAATACAGCAGGATATATATTCTTCTCGAGTGTACATGGGTCATTCTCCAAGATAGGCCATATGCTAAGCCACAGAACAACTCTCAATGAATTCAGAAAGATTGAGATTATACAAACTAACTTATCTGACCAAAATGGAATGAAATTAGAGGATACTTTGAAAAATTATATGCCAACAAGAATGAAAATTTAGAGGAAATGGACAAATTCCTACAAACTCACAAGCTGCCTACATTGATGATAGAAGAAATTTGCAGTAAAGATGCAAACTATCAGCCATCATGCCATTGAGGAGATACCTTACACTTCCCATCTAATTTTTTCACAACCCAAATTTATGTGACAAAAATATCCCATGCATTTATTTTTACACAAAGTAAATGTTACTATGTAAATAAATATATCACTTCTTCCACATTCCAAAAAAAAAAGAAGAAGAAGAAGAAGAAATTGATGAACTCAACAGTCTAATTTCAAGTAAAGAGATAAACTCAGTCATCAAAATCCTCCCAACTAAGAAGAGTCCAGGACCAGATGGTTTCACAGGTGAATTCTAGCAAACATTCCAGAAATAGCTAACACCAATCCTGCTTAAGCTCTTCCGAAAAATAGAAGTAGAAGGAACATTGCATAACTCATTCTACGATGCCAACATTACCCTAATACCAAAGCCAAACAAAGATGCCACAAGAAAGAAAAATTACAAACCAATATCTCTAATGAACCAATATGCTAAAATCCTCAACAAAATACTTGCTAATCACGTTCAACAACATATCAAATGAATTATACACCGTAGCCAAGTGGGTTTCATCCTGGGTATGCAAGGATGGTTCAGCATAAGAAAGGCAATCAATGTAATACACCACATAAACAGATTGAATGGGAAAAAAAACACATGATCATCTCTATAGACACAGAAAAAGCATTTGACAAAATACAGCACTCTTTCCTGATAAAAACACTGCAAAAGATAGGAATAGAAGGAAACTTTCTGAACATGATAAAGGGTATATATGAAAAACCCACAAATAACATCATCTTCAATGATGAAATCCTAAAAGCTTTCCCTCTAAGATTGGGAAAATGGCAAGGATGCGCGCTATCACTGCTCATATTTAACATTGGCTTTGCAGTACTTGCTCGAGCACTGAGGCAAGAAAAAGATATAAAAGGCATCCAAACTGGAAAGGAAGAAGTAAAAACTTCACTATTTGCAGATGGCATGATCCTATACATAGAAAGCACTGAGAAATCTACCTCAAGGCTTCTAGAACTTATAAAGGAGTTCAGTAAAGTCGCAGGCTATAAGATCAATGTGCAAAAATAAGTAACATTTCTGTACACCAATAACAAGCAATCTGAGGAGGAAATCAATAAAAAAAAAAAAACCATTGATAACAGTAACTAAAAGTATCAAATACCTAGGAATAAATTTATCTAAAGATATAAAGGGCTTATATATAGAAAACTACACAACACTGTTAAAGGAAATCAAAGAAGACTTAAATTAATGGTAGAATATTCCCTGTTCATGGATAAGAAGACTAAACATCATCAATATGTCTATCCTACCCAAACTAATCTACAGATTTAATACAATCCCAAGAAAAATCAACACTGTATTTTTTAATGAATTGGAAAAACTAACTACAAAATTTATTTGGAAGGGTAAGAGGCCCCAAATCGCCAAAGACACATTGAAAAAGAAAAATGAATTTGGAGGTATCACACTACCTGACTTTAAAACATACTACAAAGCTACAGTGGTCAAAACTGCATGGTATTGGCACAAGGATAGACATACTGACAAACGGAACCAAATTGAGAGTTCCTATATAGATCCTCACATATACAGTCATCTGATATTCAACAAGGTCACCAAGCCCACTCAGTTGGGAGAGAATGGTCTCTTTAACAAATGGTGCTTGGAGAACTGGATATCCATACCCAAAAGAATGAGAGAGGAATACCATCTCACACCTTATACAAAAATCAACTCAAGATGGATCAAAGATCCAAATACAAGAACCAAGACCATAAAGACCTTGAAAGACAATGTAGGGAAGCATCTACAGGACCTTGTAATAGGAAATGGTTTCATGAACTTCACACCCAAAGCATGAGCAGCAAAAGAAAAAATAGATAAATGGGATCTCCTCAAAATTAAAAACTTCTGCACCTCAAAGGACGTTTTCAAGAAATTAAAAGGCAGCCTAACCAATAGGAGAAAATATTTGGCAGCCATATATCTGATAGGAGCCTAATATCCTGCATTTATAAAGAAAATATAAACCTCAAAAATAAAAAGACAAACAACCCATTTAAAAAATGGATAACTGACCTGAAATGACACTTCTCCAAGGAACAAATATAAATGTATAAAAAGCACATGAAAAGATGCTCAACATCACTAGCTATTAGGGAAATGCAAATCAAAACTACAATGAGATACCATCTTACACTCATTAGAATGGCAGCTATTAAAAAACAGCAGACTGTAAGTGTTGAAGAGGATGTGGAGGAATGGGAACCTTCATCCACTGCTGAAGGGATTGTAGAATGGTCCAGCCACTATGGAGGACATTTTGGTGGTTTCTCAAAAAACTAACTATAGAACTTCCATATGACCCAGTGATTCCACTGCTGGGTATATGCCCTGAAGAATTGAAAGCAAAGACATGAAAAGATATATGCACACCAACGTTCATAGAGGCATTGTTTATATTGCCAAAAGTTGGAATCATCCCAGGTGCTTATCAGCAAATGAATGGATAAATGTGGTACATAAATACAATGGAATGTTACTCAGCTGTAAGAAGGAATAAAGTGCTAACACATGGGATAACATGGATGAATTTTGAAGACCTTATGTTGAGGCATAAGGTCAAGCCAGGCATTGAAGGATGAACAGTACATGACTTTACTGATATGAGTTAAGGAAATTGAGCAGTATCAGAGAGCTATTGTCTGTAAAATAGGTTTACAAGAAATAGAAAGAGAAGAGAATTTTGAGCCATCACCCATATGGAAGTAATCTATGGTAGTGATAGAGTGTAGTTGCTTATTTAAGGGATAGGACATGAGGGTAGTGATATTATTGGGTTGGTGGTGCAGGGTTGACAGGTGGGTACATTGGGAACGTTGGGTTAGAAGGTCCAGGATACTGGGGGGAGGGTTGAGAGAAGGACCAGGTGAACCCTGGAGATTTGTGGGTATGAGCGTGAAAGTACAGAGGTGAGAATGCTCTTATGGCAATATGACAAGGAAGGGTCACTGGTTTAGGGTGTTGGTGTGGGGGGGCATTCAGGACAAGGCGCAACTGGAGCAGGCTTCTAGGGAGTGTGTGAGTGTTCATTCTGTCATAATGTGTTCTATCAGTGGGTGGAGACCCACATAATGAGCAGGAAGGAGTTGGACTCCCATCTTAGGGAGGACTGATTTGTTCAGAAATAGACAGGTGGTAGTCTCTCAAGAACAAGGGTGGTTCCTAATAGGGGAGGACAAACCAGGGTGTCAAGACATCTTGTTGCATGTAACTATGAATCTTGTCATCCACCAAGTCAAGCCAGGGGGTCGTCGTGTGTCCCGGGGGGAGATGGGGTGGGCGGAATAGAAAAGATCAAACAGGGAGTATTTAGTGGTCAGTGGAAATGTTCTTCATTACCATACAGTGATGGACACAGGGCATGGTAAATATCATCAAAATTTATAAAAGTGTATCATCTAAAATGCAAACCATAGTGTAAACCATTGACAATGTTTAGTAGCTATGTTTCCCCATTTGTATATCAGTTATAACAATGCTACCATCCACATATAAAAAGGTATTAATATGGGGGGTAGATGAGGGGGAATGTTAGGTATATGAGAGTCTCCTGTATTATGTGTGTGACTTTGCTGTGACCTAAAACTTCTTTGAAAACAAAATGAAAAATACTGAGACACTGGGGAATGAGAGGGAGAAGGTGCCACAGTACAAACTGCCACAGATACTGCCGTGATGAAAGGCAAAAGGTAAAAAAAATTTGTTTTATATTTTTCATTTTTTAAATATCCCAATCTTTTAATTTTATTTTATTTTTAGTTTTTAAAAACATTTTTATGTATTTTATCTCTTACATTTAAGGTTATCATTATTTCACTTTCCTATTAATTGTATTCAGCTCTTGTAATGGCTTCATCTTTGAAGAAGCTTTGGATCACAGAAGGGTTTCAACTGGGGCAGGGGAGGATTGTTGGTGTGGGTGTCAGGGATGGGGGATGCATGGGAGGAAGTTCACCTGAGCATAAATATAAGGTATATAAAAATGTTCAAATGTTCACAGGGCATTGTCACAGTGGGTGGAGAATCATTCAATAAATGAGAGAATAATAAAAATTCCCATCCTGGAGAGCTCTGCCACATTCTCTAAGGGAGCAGCAACAGTCCCCCAAGTGCAGGGGCAGTGGCTGGTGAAGAAGGATGACCCACTGATGTGCCCTTGATATTGATGACTAGCCTTATGAGTCTTTGCTCTTGAAATTGAAACTTAGCCTATTGTTATAGGGTGCCTAAGGGTTGCCTCCTGAAAGCCTCCTTGTTGCTCAAATGTGGCCTTTCTCTAAGCCAAACTCACATATAAATGCATTACCTTCCTCCCAGCGTGGGACATGACTCCTGGGGATGAACCTCCCTGGCACTGAGGGATTGCTACCAAGCACCAACTGGCAATACGACTGGAAAAAAACCTTGAATAAAAGGGGGAAAAGATAAAGGCAAATGAGTTTATATGGCTAAGAGACTTCAAAATGAGTCAGGAAGTCATCCCAGAGGTAACGCTTATGCACATCTCAGTAGGATCTCATAGAATTCCAAAGTGGATATCACCCCAAATAGTGGGGCTCCTGAGGGCTCTGGAGACACTTAGGTCCTTTGTCAGGGCAGATAGCTCTGGAGTTTGGTGCCTTGCCAGTGGGCCCTACTTTGGAGTTTGTGCTCCTGAGAGTGACAGATTTGAACTCAACTATGTCTTCCCTGCATATGGCTCATCTGTTCCTTCTATTCAAACCTATACTTGGTGCTGGAGTTTGTAGGTGTACATCCAGAGACTCGAGTCTTTGGGCTGTCCATGTGCCAGCTGGGCCCAGAACTTTGGTGGAGCAGCAACTCCTACTCTACAGTTCACTGGACTCACCCTGGACAACTGTCGGGGAAATGATGATGGACAATGGCCATCCCAGGTAATGGAGAGAGTCTGCAGCTGCAGGCTAGATAATCCCATCCATCTTCCCCATGGCATATAAGCCCCCTCTCAATTGGAGGTGGAGTGGACATCACTATCCCAGACTCTTCAGGATGGGGGGAAAAGCTATGGACTAGAGTGGACTTACTTGTATTCTACTATAAACATATTGTGATTCAAGCAATGGAAGAAATTACAACATTGATGTGGAGCCAGTGGCCACTGGAGGCTCTGGGGGCAGGGAGAGGGAAAAGCATTTTAATACAGGGGCTTTTTCAGGACTTGGGAATTGTCCTGAGTGACATTGCAATGACAGATATAGGCCATTTTATAACATGCAGAACTGTGTGGGAGACAGTGTGGTCTACAATGTGAACTATGGTCCATGCTTAATGGCAAAGCCCCAGGATGTGTTTATCAATTGCAATTAATGTGCCACACTAATGAAGTATGTTTATGTGGGAGGTTGTGGGAGGTGTGGGAGGTGGGGCATATGGGAATCCCTATATATTTTGTGTAACATTTATGTAATCTAAGTATCTTTAAAATTTTTTTAAATTAAATAAATAAATAGCATGCACATATACTTTTTCTATATTCCTACATCCCTCCACCTTTTTTGTGCATCACCCCCTATAGCTTTATATATTGTATGTCTAAAACCATAGATTTATTTTTGCTTTTATGCATTTACATTAGCACCTGTAGGAAGTAAGACGTGTGGTTACATGCCATATATTACAATACAATAATACTGGTAAGTATTATTACTCAAATGGTTTGCTTTAATGCAGGTCTTTATTTTTTTATGCTCCTTTGAACCACTGTAGAGAGTATTTACCTTTCAGTGTAGAGAACTCTGTATTAGTCAGCCAATAGGGTGCTGATGCAAAATACCAGAAATCTGTTGGCTTTTATAAAGGGTATTTATTTGGGATAGAAGCTTACAGTTACCAGGCCATAAAGTGCAAGTTATGTCCCTCACCAAAGTCTATTGCCACGTGTTGGAGCAAAATGGCTGCTGACATCTGCAAGGGTTCAGGCTTCCTCTTCCTCTTAAGGCTCCATGGTCCCAGCTTCTTCCAATATCAGCTGTAGGCTGGGATAAGCCTATAAGCCTTGTTTCTCTCCTGGGGCTTGTTTCTCTCCTGGGGTTCGTTTCTCTCCAGTTTCAGCTGCTCTGTTCTCTCCACAAGGTCAGCTGTAGAATCTCAGGCTGTCTCCCTTCCCGGGGCCTCTGCCATGTCTGTGGAGCCATCTCTATTCCTCTGTGTTCTTTTCCTGTGTGTTTACTTCCCCGGGCTCCAGCATCAAAACACTCTGTGAGTCCTCACTCACCAAGGGGGCCAGGACTCCATGTCCTGCTGATGTGGCCTAATCAAAGCCTTAATCATAATTTAATCAAGTAAAAGTGAAACCTCTGAATCCAATACAATCTAATATGCCCAGACCAGTTCACAAACCTAGTCCAATGTCTAATTTTGAAATTCATAAACAATATCAAACTGCTACAAGTTCCCTTTAGCATTGCTTGCAGGGCAGCTCTATTGGTGATGAAATCCTTCAGCTTTTGCTTTTCTGTGAATGTTTTAATCTTGTCCTCATTTTGAAAGCACATGTTGCCATATATAAAATCCTTTCTGGCAGTTTATTTTTCTTTCTACCCTTTAAGTATTTCAACCCACTGCTTTTTTGCTTTTATGGTTTCTGATGAGAAATTGGCACGCAATCTAATTGGGACTCTTTTGTACATAACATAGTATTTTGTTTTGCTCTTGGAGCTTTCAGCACATTCTATTTGTCCTCTGAATTTGATAGTGTGATCAGTACGTGATGGGGTGTATTTTTCTACATTTTTACGCTGTTTGTTGTTCTGTGGCCTTCCTGGATGTGCATATTCATGTCTTTTGCTATATTGGGGAAGTTCCTCATTTCTTGACTTTCTATCCAGCTGGTGATAAGTCAGAGCTTTTCTTGAGCTTTAGTCTGCCCAAGCCAAATGTAGTGTGTAGGTTTTTCCCTATCTTTCTGGGCATCTATCGTGTTCTGGAATTTGCTTGTTAGTTGTTTTGTAGTTCTTCTGTTTATAGAAGTTTTATCATCTCCTCTCTGTCATTATTTCTTGGAATGTTCCTTCTGTCCCTTTCTCTCTTTCTTCTCCTTCTCTGACTCCCATAACACATATATTGGTATGTTGGATAGTGTCTCAGAGATGTCTTAACCTGTTTTTGCTTTTTATAATTCTTTTTTGTTTTTGCTCATCAGCCTGACTTATTTCAAATGTCTTGTATAAAGTTCACTGATTCTTTCTTCTGCCAGCTCTGATCTGCTCCTGAAATTCTCCTGGGAATTTTGTTTTCATTTCATTTGTTGAGCTCAACTCCAGTAGTTTTGTGTCCTTTTTAAAATTTCTGTCTCTTCACTTAGAGCCTCATATTATTCATTCATTGGTCACCTGATATATTTTAGCTCTTTATCGGTCTTTTCCTTCTTCTCCTTGAACATTTTTAAGATCTTTTTAAATACTTTTTTTCAATATACCTACATTTTGTCTTCTTTGTTAGTGTTTTCTAGAATTTTCCTTTTCCTCTGGATAGGTGATCATTTTCTCTTTCTGTGATTTTAAACTCTTCTTTTGCACACTGTATATTTTATTATTTTTAAATGTTAACTCTTGGATTTAGTGGCAAGAAGTCCTAAATCAAAGTGCTAGAAAGAACGTGATACCCTCGAAGTCTCTACTGCTCTGTCGATGGCTTGCCATGATCCTTAGGGTTCCTTAATTTGTGTCTCTGCCTGTGTTACATGGTTTTGTCCTTGTTCCTCTCCCATGGCTAATAATTCCTTCTGGTTTTCTGATTGTTTCAGAATTAATTGTCATTATAGGCTTCCAGTAATGAGGATTAAGGCCCACCTTGTTTTATTTGGCCAAGTGTCACCTAATAATAATATACTCGCATTGTCCTATTTACAATTAGATTCACTGCAACCCTAATGTGATTAAGTTTCCAAACATGTCTTTTGTGGGGTATATGATTCAATCCACAACACTGGCATTACCCAAGAAAAATTCCCTTTTGTACTGCATTTAAAATCTTCCAGTTAATAAATAACCAAAATTATCCCATAATATGCTCCAGCCAACCCACTAGGGGCAGACATCACATAATGACCTGTTTTGTATAAGCTAAATTAATTTTTCTATTAAAATTTTCCCCACACTGTTTCAATCATCAAAACTCTTCTTCAAAACTTTAGTTTTGACTTTTCTAGTTGACAGGAATTCTGCCTTTAGATGAATCAAATTTGTGTACAGAAATAAAGTATCTCCAAGTTATTATTTGAAATTATATAAGGACTTTCAGATGGTTATTGAACAATGGAATCATTAGAGAAGATTTTACAGTGGAAGTGATTTTTTAACTGGAAATTGAAAGACTTTTACTGTCCCGTAATATCTTCCAATATTAAGGAAATAATCCAGGTTGACAACAACAGTATGAGCAAAGTAAAAAAAGTAAAATGAGCATCCTGTGTGTAGTGAGCACATAGGATGGGGGTGAGGAAGCTTTCTGGATTCATTAATAATGAAGTGAAATTATAAATAAAGAACAATGGAAATGGTTGAAGCCAGAATGTAGAGGAAACCAAAGTAAGTTGCCATGGACTATAGAACTTAGAAAATCCTGTTGCCAGGCAGTTAATTCTAGAACTTAATTAACTGAGAGACAAAGAGGGAGATATCTATATTCTTTATTGCCATGTGAAGTCTCAAAAATATCTTTTGTTTATGGAGATGTAGTCTAAACTATCTATGACTAGAGTCACAGCAGGGAAAAAATCAGAGAAACCATTAATTATTCTACTGGTAAGTAATCCCAGAGTTTATTTGTAAGGGGAAGAAACAACCATTATCTGTATATGTGTATATAGGCATGGACACACATACACACCCACATACACATAATAGCATTCATTATTGCTAATTGTTCAGATCTTGATGAGGATTTAGTTCTTTAATATATCTAGTTCTATTGTATTTTACTTGGTTGGGTAGCACTAATTTGCTTTTTAAATGGGTTCTTCTTACTCAAAATTATGCAAACACTGAAAATCTAGGGATAAAGTGAGAGAGTTTAGTAATTATTTTACAGGTATTGAAGAATTTGAAGTAGCTGTGCAAGAAGAAAGAATTTATAAAATATGAAATGGAAATTTGAGAATCTAAGTTGAAGTCTCTGCACTATTATGAAACTAGTCAATTTCATTAATGAAACTGTTATATCCTCTCAGTGGTGTGGTCTCTGGAGTCATTATGTAAAAAAATGTAATGAAGAAAAAAAATCCAGTTCAAAGACTCTTTAGAGTCTTTTTCGCATATTAACTGCTCTTAAGCTGAGGATTTAGAATTAAATTCTGGCATATTTATATAAGTTAACTTCATTTTCAACAGTGTTATATTATTCACAATTAATCATATTCCATAGAAAATAAATGAAGGTTTTAGATTTTGCTCACAATTTATGGATGTTCATCCTCAAAAGTATTATCACAATATCTTGACTTTTTCTTGTGAGTACTCTGCACTTTATGAAATATGGTGCTTAATATTTTGCAATGGGAAAGTACCCAAGTAATCAGTGTAAAGCCTAGATTCTTTAATAATTATGATAGCGTCCAGGCTGAAACAATTCCTCCTCAACTAACTGTAACCACATGGCAAATTTTAAGCTAAATTTAAAATCTGTATTAAACAAGGGCAGCATGATGAACTGTTGGTTTGATAATTTAAACTATTATGATTGGAAGTTAGCTGTAACTACTCTGAAAGCAAAAGATTATGTCCATTTTCAGCCTAGAACCCTACAATACATATAATTAAGAAAATTCAAAAATTCAGAAAACTAAGGAGCAAAGTAGAAAACAAAGAGCTAAGTATCACAAATATAAGATGTTTAAAATAAATATTTCTCCATGTTATAATCACTTGTGCTGAGGTATCAGTATGTCTCATCACGATTCTGAGTGTTTTGTCCTTTTATATGTCACCCATTTCATAGTGTGGGACTTATTTTCACAGCAGTTTTCACAGCTTCTTGCATGAGTTGAGAAACGAGGATAAAAGATCAGTCTAGTTCGTGCTGAGAATTTTAGCAAGCAGTGGTTGCATTGATGGAGTCTGGAGTCAGGCTGCAAAGGATTAATAAGAGAAATGATGGGATACTGAAAAAGTGAGATAAAATGAAAAGAAAAGGTATTTGAGTCCTCTAGAAATGTAAGCACTTAGTTCTGATTAAGAATAAACTTGTGTTAAACTATTTAAAATGTAAGAATTAAGATAGTTGAGGGTGATGAAAAGATACAGGTGTTGGCCACAGTTAGATGGTTAAGGGGAAGATGTGTTGTCAATGTAAACTAGATGTAGAATTCTCATCCACATACATGCTAACCAGAGGCAAAATATAGATGAGATTACTTTTGGAGAACAAATTTATAAAAATGATGCCAAATTCTTTGAGGTTCACCCAGTTTGCATTGCAGTTTTGGTGTAAGGGTTAGAGAGAAAGGTAACATGGAGTAATAGGATGGCAGTCTGTTTAGAGCATTGAATGTGGCTTTGTTTATCAAAGAACATTGGGAATAAGAATCTGGTCTATATAGGAAATGAGCATTCTAAGAATGGGAAGCTTCCAATCCACAGAGCTTCATATTGTTGAAGTTTAGGTTTTAATAAAATCAAGGAAATAGAAGGAGCTTTCCAGGGAGAATTGTGAAAAGAAAAATTTTCTTGTTGTTTTACATGAATAAGACGTTCCAGAAGTCATTGGAAAATTCTTGTAGAGACAAGAGGCCAAGGAACTTAGAATCAAAATAAAGTAATTAAGCAGAATGGGGTAAAGGGCTCAAAAGACGATTGGTGTTGAATCAGAAATATTTGATTTTTCTATTACGTACCATAGAATGTGTTATTCAATCAGTGTGTCTTAATCCTTCCTATCAGACTACATTCTCCTTGGTTTTTCCAACTAAGCAAGTTACTCCTTATCTCATTTCTTTATCTCAATACATTAGTGATCTAATGAAGACTGTGACCCTCTCAATAGGTTAATAAAAACAAGCCATCTATCATTGTCTCAACAACTCTACCCAAATGTTTACATCAGACCCCTAAGTTATTAAGTTCTCTATCATTCATTTTTGTGACCCATATTTCTACATGCCCAGGGTTCTAGATATCATGTGATTCTACTAATTATTTAATGCAAGAAGAAAGCAATAAATGAGGATTGCCTGACAGGCACTAAGCTATTTCCAGAATTCTCCCTTTCATAAATATAAGATAAACACATTTGAAGAGTGATCTCCAGAGCTGTTTACCTCACAAACATAAGAATACTAGGGACTTTGGTGTTTTAATCCAGTATGTAAAAACCTTGCTTTCTCCAAAGATTTACTCCCTCATTTTGGGATTCATTAATTTCATTTTCACTCCAGAAGGTATTTCATTTTACCCTCAATATTCTCACATCTCCAAATATTAGTTTTGAGACTAGATTGAATTCCTTTCCATTTAATGTGGTCAGAGGTATTGCAAAAATGTCTTTATTTCCTTAAATTTATTATCAAGAGCAAACTTTTTTTTGATTGTCATCCATAGACCACCCTAAGTCACTCTTCCTTCAAATTGCTTTATTTTAAAATAATTTACTAAATTAAACTGGGCATTATTGTAGTTAGTAATGTTCATGAAAAGAATTATTGATGGAAAAGACACCTTAGAGTTTCACAGGACAAGGGAAAAAGAGGAATGTAGAGAGATTAAAGAACAAGAAGATAAATAGAAAGAGAATACTAAAAAATATAGACTTTAGCCATAATAACAAACCTGCCACAGAGAAGCATATTCAAGCTCTATGAGGAAAATATAATATTTCTGAGTGTTTTATATATGATTCCTGAGAAATGATCAAATAATTCATCAATTCAAGTTGAAAGTAGGTACTTTTAATATTTATATCAAGTCGATAGGAAAGAACCATGACAACTTATGCAAATAATGAATTGTTTACTTTTCCCTTAAAACCATTTTGTTATAAATATTTATTGTAGAAATGGTCACACATTCTTATTTTTAGAGATGAGTATAATGAAACAATAAAGGTTGATTATCTAGGTTCAATAATTATCAAATTTAGCAAATACTCATTCAATGTACATTCCCCCAATCTCATTTTGCGTCACCAAAATTAAGAGCAAATACATAGCAGTTTAATCAGTCATGTCTTGAGGCAAACCCTAATCCCTTTTATCAAACTCCTTTCTCTTCCTCACAAAGCCCAGCTTAATCAACTCTGACAGAAGATCTCTACAGGTCTGTACTGCTTATGACAAGCTAAAAGGGAGGAGTCAGAGCAGCTGTGCCTCCAGCCTGCCCTCTTCTGCACTCTCCATGGACCCTATCATGGTGTCCCTATAATGGCTAGGAGTGAGGCCCTGTTGCATGTGAGGATCACTCTCCTGCTGCTCAGGCTCTGGGTGTTCCTGTTCCTCTTTGCATGGTCCCTAGATGAGCATCCCCCATACCACAGCCCCCCAGAAGTTGTGATTCCATTGAGGGTAAGTAGCCCTGTCAAACATATGAAGGCTTCAGGCTGGCTTTCCTACAGCCTGCACTTTGGGGGCCAGAGACACATTGTCCACATGAAGGTCAAGAAGAGCTTTCTGGCCAGAAACCTCCCAGTGTTCACTTACACAGACCAAGGTGCTCTCCTTGAGGACCAGCCTTTTATTCCAAATGACTGCTACTATCATGGTTATGTGGAGGGGGAGTCTGAATCCCTGGTTGTCCTCAGTACCTGTTTTGGGGGCTTCCATGGAATACTACAGATAAAGGATACCACTTATGAAATCAGACCCAAATTTTTTTCAGACACATTTGGACATCTGTTGTATGAGATGGAAAGTGAGGAGACACAAATCCCACCAATGAGATGTGGATTGACAGAAGAGGAAGTAGAAAGACAATTAAAGTTTCAAGGGATTAGTAATTATACTCTGAGGCAAAGAGCTTATGAGGGATGGTGAACCCACCAGTGGACTATTGAATTTGTAATGGTGGTAGAGAATACACGACTCCGAACTCTCCAAAATAATGAGACACTGGTGGAGAAGGAAATTTTCACTGTTATGAATGTTGTAACTACCTTTTATTAGCCAATGGAGGTTGATATAGCTTTATATGGTATTGAGATCTGGACTGAAGCAAACGTTCTTCCATTAGATAAAATGGAGTCTCTTCTACCATCTTTTTGCAAGTGGAAACAAAACAATCTAGTTCAATGTGTTAATCATGATATGATAAATCTTATTGTAGATAAGAATTTCATTAAGTATCGTGGCTTGGCCTTTGTTGGAATGGTATGTGTGCCAAAGAGCAATTGGGCAATTCTTAGTTTCTTAGGTAAGATAAGATTGAGTGAGTTTTCAGTCATTACAGGACATGAGATGGGTCATATTTTGGGTATGAAGCATGATGATAAAGGCTGTTCATGTGGACACAGGTATTGCATAATGTTCCCAAGTGTAACCCGTTCAACTAGATTCACCAATTGCAGTTATGGTTACTTTTGGAACACCAATGTCAAAAGGAGCTGTTTGCACAACTCACCAAATCTACAGGATATACTTATGGAGAAGCGATGTGGGAACCATGTGGTTGAAGAAGGAGAGGCATGTGACTGTGGATCTTTAAAATCTTGTGAAAAAGATCCTTGTTGTCTTCTGAACTGCACACTGAGGCTTGGGGCTATTTGTGCTTTTGGACTGTGTTGTCAAAATTGCAGCTTCACATCATCAGGAAAAGTGTGTAGAGCAGAGGTCAACAAATGTCATCTCCCAGAATGGTGTAATGGATCATCTTATCACTGCCCAGAAGATGTATATCTGAAGGAAGGGACGCCATGTGCGAAATATGGCTACTGTTTTGAAAAGAGATGCAATAATCGTGATGCACAGTGTAGGAAGATTTTTGGCAAATATGCCAGGAGTGCAAATCAGAGTTGTTACGAAGAAATCAATACCAAAGGTGACCGTTTTGGTCACTGTGGTATAAAAAATAACCAATATTTAAAATGTAATATCTCTGATATCCTCTTTGGAAGAGTTCAGTGTGAGAATGTAAGCTTAATACCCCTTTTGGGGCAACATTCTACAGTGCATAGGACTCCCCTCAGTGATGTCGTCTGTTGGGGCACTGACTATCATCATGGGATGTCCATACCTGATATTGGTGATGTGAAAGATGGTACAGAATGTGGTTGAGAACATATCTGTTTCAACAGGACATGTGTTAATATAACTACATTGGAAACTACTTGTACAGATAAAACCTGTAATCACAATGGGGTGTGCAACAATAAACAACATTGCCATTGCAACTATGGATGGGCCCCCCCAAACTGCCTGCAAAGAGGCAATGGTGGTAGTGTTGACAGTAGCCCACCACCTCAGAGAGAAATGACAACAGTACACAAAATCCTCGTGGGAATCCTTCTGTTTTCTTTAACTCCTTTGCTTGCTTTACTTTCAATGTTAATATTGATTTCCATAAGAAAGAAACAAGAAAAAATTCCTGAGGAAATTGCTACTCTTCCTCCTCCTGCTGCTGCCACTACTGCTCCTGCTGCTCCTCCTCATCCTCCTAAGAAAAAACCAGCAAAGAGCAAAAATTTGAATCCAAAAACAAATAAAATGCCCAAGTTTTTAAATTTTAGTCTCCTGGCAATAGAAATGTCAGAGGCCACTGACAGAAAATCCCAGACATCTATTTCAGGAACAGCAGTGTAAGCTATAAATAAAGGTGATACTTGAAAATATTCTTTCTTATTCTTCTTATTTTAGGCAATTTCAATGGGTGGTTTTTCACTGACTTGTTCTCCTTGTTTTCCTCTTCAAAACCAAATCTCATGGATGGTGTGTGTATGTGTCAAGGGCTGTCTCTCAATTGCAAATCCCATTGCCCCTTTAATACAGCATAGCTGACCAGTGACCTTCACTCAGAGTTCTGAGTCCAAGCTACATAAGCCCTCCAACAGGTCCACAGTTTCCAGCAACAAGTTGGCTGTAACCTCACCTCAGAGGTCAAATTTCTCAATCCATGGCCCTGTCCTCTGCTTCTAGGTTTAAATAACCTCAAATTTTCCTTTTGCTCTCCCATCCTAGCAGTAATAGCTACGTCTTGCTTTAGTGACTTGTGGTTATATTAGTCTCCCTTTTCATTCTTCTTATTCTCCAACAGCTGTGTCCCCAATTCTTGATATTTTAATATCACCCTTTATAATCATTGGTGTGTTTTCTCTTTCTGTGACTAAACTCCAACAGAAACATTACTGTTCTTGTTAAAATGGAAAACACAAGACTTGGGCTTCAAAGGTTTTGCTTTCTTTAAAAAATATTTTCCTTTACCCTGTTGTGGAAATGATGTAATCTTACTATTTCTTCAAAATTTGGAAAGGAAAGATGAGGGCAGGTCACTAAACTTGTCTTAGTCTCTGAGTTGCTATGACAAATACCATGCAATGGTGTGGCTTAACAACAGGAATTTATTGGTAAAGTGAATCGAAGGCTTGCTCCCTCCTCAGGTTGGTAGAGTACTGGTTGTATGGTAATCATTAGGTTCCTTGGCTTTCTTGTCACATGGCTAAGTCTTCGCCTTTCCCTTAAGGGTTCCTTTCTCTTCCTTCTTCTTGCATCTTTCCCTGGCTCTGCTCTTCTTTGTCCAGTTTCCTTTTCTTATAAAGACTTCATCCATATTGTATTGACACAACGTCATTCAGTGTGGGCACACCTTAATCTTAATTACTAACATCTTCAAAGGTCCTGTATTAGACAGCCAAAGGGGTGCTGATGCAAAATATCAGAAATCTGTTGGCTTTTATAAAGAGTATTTATTTGGGGTAGAATCTTACAGATACCAGGCCATAAAGCATAAGTTACTTCCCTCTCCAAAGCCTATTGCCATGTGCTGGGGCAAGATGTCTGCCAAGAGTTCAAGCTTCTTGGGTTCCTCTCTTCCTGGGGCTATGTTGCTCTCCAGGCTCAGCTGCTATGCTCTCTCCACAAGACCAGCTGTGGACTATCAGGCAAATGGTCTGTCTCTCTCCCTGGGGCTTCTGCTGTGTCCAAGGAACCATCTCTATTCCTCTGTGTTCACTTCCCTGGGCTCCAGCTCAAAACTCCCAACTCTGTCCTTTGCATGTGTTTTCTCTGTAAGTCCCCATCCACCAAGGGATATGGTCTGCCATTTTGCTTGCTGCTGCCAGTTTCATGGATTTACCAGTCTCCTCTTAAAAACTTCCTACCAAAATCTCCATTGCTTTCAATAAAGTCCTTAGTTATGAATTTCTAATTCTCTGTTCCCAAAATAGATAATATATCCTAGTACATCTGTTCTTATGATTTGGACCTCCAGAGCATCTGTACAAATGCACAGGAGCTGGAATATGGACATTAACCATTATTTCCAGAAAGATAACCCCAATCTACAAGTAAACCTGAGAGTGAAGTGGAAGCCTGTGGGTTTTCTGGGTTCTTTTGCCCAGAACAGAGAACTGGAATCCATATCAAGATTTTGATCATATAAGGGAAAAAGTTTATTAAACTGGTGGGATTAGGAGATAGACAAAGTTTCAAATCTGACTCCAAGAACAAAAGAGACAAAGTTTTTTAAAATTAGAATTAGACAAAGAGAGGTTGGGATAGGGATGTCATTGGTGAGTCCACTGCAAACTAGGGTCTGCAAAGTGGACATCAGAGGACAGGGACAAAGGGTGAGCTCATGGACATGCCTTAAAGTGTCCTTGGTCTCAGGTTTCTCTGTCTGGTGTATGATTTATTAAGTTTTAGAAAAGGGGGGGGGAGAAAAACAGGAACTTGTTGTGGATCAGAAACAGGAACTT
>JAQZBX010001842.1:24923-36257 GCA_029593785.1 Cabassous unicinctus | reverse complement strand
ATATATCAAATGATTGCCCTTGTCTTCTTTCATGATAACAGTTGACAGTGTTCTTCTTGGCTTTTCTCTCCAGACATGGAAACTCTGCCTCCCATGTGAGCTGGGGCAAAAATATTTAGGACTCAGTATTCTAGTCCTGTATCCTAAGGCAGGATGTCCACAACTATGGCTTGTTGAAGGGAGAATGAAATAGACCATGACAACACAAAATAAACTTTTCACAACATGAAGAATGGCGAGAGATGAGATAAGTGTGTAACCTGCCCCTCACTGAGTGAGGCAATATTGTTAAACTGGGACTTTGGGATTGAGGGAGTCCATTATGTCTGGGCCACATCTTTCCATTACAGAATCTGTAATACAGAATCTAGGAGCCAGGTGCGTGGGACCATATAGTAAATTCATGCCATGGATTCTCTGTTTTTAACAAGATTTAGGAGATTTTTTTGGATAGATATTTGTATATTTGTTGTATGCCCTTAGGCCAATTTCCTGAGGCTTTAACTTTTTTATTTTCATAACTTTCACCAGGTAAATAATTGTTTTCCAGGAAGAAGGTCCATCAACTACTCACACATTCATTCTAGAGCTCCCACCCTTCCATCTTGTAGAATAACACAAACCTTTAGGATATTTATGCTATGTGGGACTGACCAGTGAAACAGATTAGAGAGGATAAACAGTCTTTTCAATAATTGGTGCTGGGTTAAATTGCTAACCCATGTGGAAGTGATGCATCTTTATCTCTACTTCACACTCTACACTGAAACCTATTCCAGATGGATTTCTAATATATATGTTTAAGGGAAATCAACAAAGCTATTAGAGGAAGACTCAGAAGGTTAAGTTTATGAAATTGTAGTAGACAAACATTATTTAAAAAGAAACCGAATCTAGTAAGTAAAAAAAATACTCAATAAACAGAACATTAAAAATTTGAGTGTGTACCCCTCTAGAAAAAAAATTAAAATAGAGGAAAATTGCAAGCCTTTTGGATACATCGAGAATATTTTCACAAAACACATATGAGGAAAATGACTGATATGCAAAATATATAGTAATCCTTCAAAGTGATGAGACTGAAGAAAGACATCCACTAGAAAATAGGCAAAGAACTTATAGAATCACTTGTTGAAAGAGGACAGCCAAAGGCCAATAGACACATGAAATGGTGCTAAACTATTTCAGTTATACAAATGGAAATGGAGTTTGGTGCAATTTTACGTGCATCACAATGATGAAAATAAAAATTTAGAACTATATCAAGTGTTAGAAAGCATATGGATTAAGTAGGACTTTCAACATTTGGGGTTGAGTAAATAAATTAGTCCAAATACATTGGAATCTGCTTTGAGGGCTCTAGTATACCTGAGCATATACAGATGATCTGATCAATTCCAATTTGATTTATAGGTCCATTTATGGAAATGTCTGCATATGTTGAGTATTCAAAAAATACTAATCAAAGGAGACAATAATTGGAGATCTACCATATATCTATCAATGTTAAGATGAATAACTTGTATATTCTCACTCTGGGATACTACATATACAGGAAAGATAAATAATGCTATTACAAATACATGTAACACTGTGGATGGATTTCACAAACAAAATATTAAGTGAAATATACCAGTTGTAAATGAGTATATATTGTACGAATGCATTTATATGAAATATAAGATAGGGAAACTAATTTATGCTGCAAGAAGTGTGGATTGGACTTACTCTTTGGGACAGGTAGAAAAGGGGAGGGAACCCAAAGTGTGCATTTTATACTTTAATGAAAATTTATAGAAAAGAATATTAAAAAGCACTGAAAGGCTTAGAAAATGTAAACATATAAGTTTGAAAACAGGAACCAAATAAAGACCTAAATATTCTGAAACCCTTTCCTGTGTGAGCCCTTGTCAAACATGACTGCACTAAACTCTTGCTTTATAGAGTTTTAGTAACATATGAAGCACTATGGGATTTTTCCCCTAAAATATATGGTTTCAATTCCACAATATAACTTTTAATATGTTAGGTAGGGATTTTTGCCTTTTATTCCTTAGTTATGTTTTAAATATTAAAATGAGAAGTTTAAGAATCAAAATGAAGACTATGAAAAATATGGTGAAAACTATTAGCAAAGTCCTTCTCTTATGAAATGAAAATGAATCAAATTATAGATGTAGTATGGGAATAGTTTTAATGCATGCACAAGGAAGGTCTGTATTTTTAAAATAAAAGCTTGCTTTATTTAGCAGTATCTCATAATTAATTAATGCTGCTTGTATTTTGTAATAAAAATAGATTGACTTGAGTAAGGAACTTAGTAGAAACTAATTTCTTCAGTGATTTTTAAATCATCCTGTTTTATTAAAATAGAGCCAATTAACCATTTAATATGGCTTCAACAACTAATAAATCATGTTTGCTCTAAATTCAGTAATTTTAACAGAAAATTATTTGTGTCATCAATCAGCATGATTAATATCTAGGTGTCTTAGGAACATAGCTATATAATTAATTTTTTTGGCCAAAAATATAAGAAAGAAGAAGTAGCTGTAATGGTTGGAATAATTATAACCACTCCAAGAAAATTAGAAAATATAATTTAATAACAATCTCACTACATGACTTAGAAGATGCTCACCTCAAATCTGAACTACCTAACCAATATTTTAATTACTTAGTTATACTAATTAAATTTAAAGAAAAAATAGTTGTGAATCTTCACATTACTTTCAACCATGCAACTCAGTTTTTAATGGTGGTTCATATATCTGATTTGGAATATTGCTTTGTAATTTCATTAATCAATTTTTACTATTTTAGGTCTATTAATATTATCGCTCTCATTATGATGTTTTTCTCCAGAATTCAATAACAATTATAAAAGTTATGCTTACAAGGAAATATATGAACTGAACATACACTTTCTAGGACAAATTTGCACATGTCTATATTTTATTAATATGCTTATTTTACAAATCCTGAGAATACTTTAATATTACTTTAATTCACAAATCATAAAACCCATGCAAAAAATTTTTATGTTGAATAACAATCAGCTATTGGTAGAGCTTAGATGTATCACAAGATTATACTAGGAAAGAAGAACAGACTACTAATAAGTTAAGGATACAACCAACAATTATAAAATAAATCACTGAAGATATACAAAAATACAAACAAGGTTAAAAATTAATGGATTTTGCAATATACTAACCTTTGTAAAGATTGATTTAGAAAATGTAAAGAAAGGCAAAGATTAAAACTGTAAGGCAAAAAATGAGGCCAAACAACAAATCCTAGAGACTAATACAATAGGTAGTGAATAATAAGGAAACAATATGAATACATGCTAAAACTAAAGTACACCATTTTGAAAAATATAACAAACTTTAAAATAAATTTTAAAATGAACAAAATACAATTAATACCACAATTGAGTTATTAAGTTAAATCTACCCAAAGAAAAAGAACTATCAGGATAATATATGGTAACATATCCAAATATTCAGTGATCAAAAATCTTATTATACACACATTTTTCTAGAAAATATACAGTAGCAGATAATGTATAACCCTTTTTATGAAACTGAAAACACTATAGAGCATCTAGGCAAGACTGGACAGAAGAGGCAGATATATTACAGTAAAGAACTATAAATTGCTCTCTTCATATAGTGGTGACTGGTTCACCTCCACCATTCTCAGAGCACTCCACCAGGGAGTCCAGGTCTTGGCTAGCTGCTGGTGGCAGAGAGGGACCTAAAAATCCTTTTCTCTAAGAAAAGGAGATGGCAGAGTAGAGCACTGATCATGGCTTTTGATTAGTGAATTCGGATAGATGGGTCCTGGCTCTGAGAACAGCTATTGTTTCCACCCTCTCTGGACAAAGGTGGCAGTAGTCATTGTTTCAACCTTCCCTGGACAGGAGAAGAGGCATTGGAGATTTAAAGACAATATGCTTCCTCAGGGCTGTGGAAGACAGATGAAGGGCTGCATTTTGCTGGGCATGCCAGGAAAACTCAGTTTTGGGGATCCATTAGAGAAGATTTTGGCAGCCTTCTTGATCCCCTCCCCAGAGAATTTTGGAGCCAATCTGTGCCCCCTACATGGGTTGCTGTCTGGGAAAGACTGACTTTGGAAAGTCCTGTCCAGGAAGACCTTTTTCCCAAAATTTGCACTCCAGGCAAAAGCAGCATGACAGAAAGGTATAAAAAACTATAGAAGTAGATAGATTGGGATAAAGTCCTGTTAACTTCAAATACTCTTGAGAGGGAGGTTTGTCTCCTGGGAACCTGAGGTGACAACCAAATTCCTGAAAACAGAGGATCTCTGAAAAACTACTAAGCAAAAGCCCAGAAAAAGACACAGGCCCAGAAAGAATAAAGGACTGAAGCTCATGAAAATCTGTCTTACCATCAGCTGATTGCAAAACTGGAACCAGACATCCAGGGAGGAAATCTCAGCACTAACATTTTAAAACATTAAAATGTGCATTGTGCAACAAATTAGTACATTTCAAAGAAACAGAATAGCTCACCTAAGGAAAGAGGATAAAAGTAAATAAAACACCAATGAAGAAGAGAAGAATATGGATATGCCAAAAATTTTTTTAAATGTTCAAGGAGATGAAGGAAAATACCAAAAAAGAACTAAAGGATATCAGAAGAACAATGAATGAACAATATGAGAGTCTAAGTGAAGAGACAGACATTTTAAAAAGGTACCAAACAGAACTAGAGTTGAAGACCACAATAAATGTAATGAAAAATGCCCAGGAGGATTTAAAGAACAAATTGGAGCTGGAAGAAAGAGGAATCAGTGAACTTGAGGACAAGACACTTAAAATGAGTCATACTGAGGAGAAGAAAAAAAGAAATATTAAAGGAAAAAATGGCCTAAGACACCTGTGGGACACCAAGTGCACAAATATACACATTATGAGAGTCCCAGAAGAAGAAGAAAGAGAGAAAGAGGCAGAGGAATACTCAAAGAAATAATGGCAGAGAACTTCTCAAGCTTAGGAAGAGACATGAATATGCACATCCAAGAAACTCAGAGAACAAAAAACATGACAAACATGAAAAAAAAAATACCACCTGTCATATATTGATTACACTATCAAATAGAAAAGACAAGGAGAGAATTCTGAAAGCTGCAAGTGAAAAGCAAAGTGTTACACACAAGGGAGTCACAATTGGACTGAGTGCCAATTTTCTCTTCAGAAACCACAGAGGCAAGAAGGCAGTCAGATGAAATACTTAATGTGCTGAAGGAAAACTACTGCCATTCAAGAATTTTATATCCAGTGAGTCTCTCTTTCAAAAACTGCAGGTGATTAAGACATTCTCAGATAAAAGATGGAGTTCATCACCACTAAATGCACCCTACAAACAATGCTAAAGGGAGTTTTTCAGACTGAAAGGAAAGGACACTAGACTGTGGTTGAAAGCAACAAAATGAAATAACAACTTGTGGTAAAGGTAACCATTTGGGTAATTATAAATGCCAGTATTATTGTACTGTATTGTTTGGTATGTAATTCCATTTCTTACTTCCTATAAGTGCCAAAAGGCAAATGCATAAAAAATAATGATAGTTCTATGGCTTTGGACATAGAATATACAAAGATATAGGTGGTGAAAGTACAAAGAAAAATGGTAGGGAGACAGCAGCGTATATGAAAAGTATATGTACATGCTATTGAAGTTAAGTTGGTATCAAACCAAATACAACTGTCACATACATATATATATGTTATTAAATTTAAATGTGATGGTAACCACAAGGAAAACAGATGAAATATATGTGCAAATAGAAATGAGAATGTACTCAATATGGTACAACACAGGAAAACAAATATAAAATTAGGCTTTAATGGATGTGATGAACAAAATAGGTAAGACTTACAAAAGCCAAACATCAAAATGGCAGAGGAAAGTCTTGTATTATCACCAGTGTTTTTTAATGTAAATGGATTAAACTGTGCAGTCAAAAGTAGAGATCGTTAGAATGAACTAAAAAAAGCATGACCCAATTGTAGGCTGCCTGCAAGAGACTCACCTTAAAGTCAAAGATGTAAATAACTTGAAGGTTAAAGGATGGAAAATATATATATCATGCATGTAGTAACCAAAAGACAGCTGGGTTGACTATCCTACTGTCAGATAAAATAGACTATAACTCAAAAATAGTTATGAGGGACAAAGATGATCATTACATACTGATAAAGTGGAAAATTCAATGGGAAGTTGCAACAAGTTTAAATATATATGCACCTAAGAGCAGAGCCTCAAATATATATGAAGTAAATATTGGATATTTGTAGGGAGAAATTTAAAGTTCCACATTAATAGTAGGAACTTTAACACACTACTCTCAATAATGGATTGAACATCTAGTCAGAAGATCAATAAGGAAATACAGGACCTGAATGATACACTAAAGCAGCTAGAACTAACAGATATAGATAGATATAGATATAGATATAGATATATAGATATAGATATAAAACCCCTCACCCAAAAAATGGTACACATTGTTCTTGAGTGTGCACATGGATCATTCTCCAAGATAGACCATATGTTGGGTCACAAAACAAATCTCAATGAATACAAATATATTGAGATCATACAATGTATATGCTCTGACCAAAATGGAGTGAAGCTAGAAACCAATAACAGAGGGAGAAAGGAAAATTTACAAACATGTAGAAACTAAACAACATACTCTTAAACAACCAATGGATTTAAGTGGAAATCATAAGTGAAATTAGGAAAATTCATGGAGCAAATGAAAATGAAAATATAATATACCAAAACTTATGTGATGCAGTGAAGGCAGTGCTGAGAGGAAAATTTAGAGCTCTAAATGCTTACATTAAAAAAGAATAAAGACTTCAAATTAGCCACCTAAACTCAAAACTGGAAGAACTTTAAAAAGAATAACAAACTAAACCCAAAGCAAGCAGAAGAAAGGGTGTAACAAAAATTGGAGCAGAGATAAATGAAATAGTGAACAAAAAAGCCCAATAAAAATAATCAACAGAACCAAAAATTAGTTCTTTGAAAAGATCAATAAAATTGACAAAAGTTTAGCTAGACCAGGGGTTCTTAACAAGGGGTCCATGAGCTTGAATTGAAATTTTAATAAAAACACATTATTCTTGTGGAAATGTATTGGTGCGTGTGTGATATATTTATTAAATAAATTATAATTCTCAGTATAGTGTGGACTTAGTAAGGGGTCCATGGTTTTCACCTGACTGGCAAAGGGGTCCATGGAACAAAAAAGTTTAAGAACCCCTGAGCTAGACTGACAATGAAAAAAAGAGAAAGGATACAAACAATGAAAATCTGAAAAGAAAAAGAGGTCATTATTTCTGTTTTAGCTTGCTAAAAGATGCTAGGAGCAATATACTAGAAATGGTTTGGCCCTCAAAACAGGGAATTTATTAGGTAAAAAATCTTACAGTTCTGTGGCCATGAAAGTGTCCAAATCAAGGCATTATCAGGATATTTTTTTTTCCTGAGCTGCAGCTGTGGGCATCATCTCTCCTCTGTCCTCTGGGTCTCATTGCTTTCAGCCTTGGACTGCTCTGTACATGACTTTTCTCTTTCCCAGTTTCATTTATTGCAACTTATGAAGGTGTCTCTCTGTCTCTGCAGCTTTTATCTGTGTCTGTGGCATTTTATTGCTCTGTTTAAAAAGGATACCAATAAGAGGCTTAAGACCTACTGTGGGGCATGCCTTCAGTAATGATCTAATCAAAAGGAAAGTCCCTTAAATGAATCTAATATAATGGTCCCATCTGCAATATGTGTACATGCACAGGAATGGATTGGCTTTAAGGACATGATTTTCTGGGGTCCACTTAGGATAATGAATTTATGAGGGTACTATGTATGACAAATGAATATAAATAAACTAGAAAAGTTAGATAAAATGGACAAATATTAAAAACACACAAACCACCTACATTGACTCAAGAAGAAATTGAAGATATCAACAAAACAATTACTCCTAAGAGATTGAATCAGTAATCATAAACCTCACAACAAAGGAAATCCCAGGACCTGATGGCTTCACAGGGGAATTCTACAAAATTCCAACTGTTCCAAGAAGACTTAATTCCAATACTGCTCAAACACTTCCAAAAATTGAAGAGGAGGGAACACTACATAATGCAATTTATGAGGCAAATATCAAATATCAACCTCACACCAAAGCCAGATAGAAAAACCACAAAAAACATAAACTACAGACCAATACCTCATGTGTAAATAGATACAAAAATACTAGCAAATCAAATCCAACAGCATATTAAAAGAATTATACAACATGATCAAGTGGGATTTATTACTGGTGGCAAGGTTGTTTCAGAATAAAATATTCACTAAATGTAATGTACCACATTAAAATAATAAAGGAAAAAAGACACAATCATCTCAATTGATGCAGAAAAGGTATTTAAAAAGATATAATACCCTTTCTTGATTAAAAAAAAAAACAACACTTCAAATGATAGGAATTGATGGAAATTTCCTCAACATGAAAAAAAGCATATATGAAAAACCCTCAGCCAACATCATACTCAATGGTGAAAGGCTGAAAGCTTTCCCTATAAGATCAGGAACAAGGCAAAAATGCCCACTGTAACCACTCTTATTCAACATTGTACTAGAAATACTAGCTAGGGCAATTAGACAAGTAAAATAAATAAAAAAGAATCAAACTAGAAATAAAGAACTAAAACTGTCACTATTTACAGATGATGTGATCTGATATTTAGAAAACCCCCCAAAATCAACAATGAAACTACTAGACATAAACAAATACAGCAAAGTGGCAGGATACAAGATCAACATGCAAAAATCATTCGTGTTCTATACACTAAAAATAAACAATCTGAGTAGGAAATCAGTAAACAAATTCCATTTACAATAGCATGTAAAAAAATCATATACTAGGAATAAATTTAACCAAGGATGTAAAGGATCTAACTCAGAAAATTACAAGACATTGCTAAGAGATATTTAAAAAGAGCTAAACAAATGGAAGGACATTTTGTATTCATAGATTGGAAGGCTAAATGCCATAAAGATGACATTTCCACCCAAATTGATTTATAGATTCAAAACAAAACCAATCAAAATTCCAACAGCTTACTTCAGAAATGGAAAAGTCAATTATCAAATTTATTTTGGAGGAAAAGTGGGTCCAAATAGACAAAAAGTATCTTTAAAAAGAAAAATGAAGTTGGTAGACTCACACTTTCTTACACTAAAAAGCATATTACAAAGTTACAATGGTAAAAACAGTCATGTATTGACATAAAGATAGACATATCGATCAATGGAATCTAATACAGATATCAGAAATAGGTCATCCTCTCCAGGACAAATTGATTGTTTAATTTATTTTCTTTGTTTTGGTCAATTGATTTTTAAAAATATTTTTAATTTTTAAAGAAGCTTTATATTATATAAATATTACATCAAATATTACCCCACCTTCTACCTCCCACACTTTCCCACATTAGCAATATCCTTCATTAGTGTGGTTCATTTGTTCCAATTAATGAACACATATTGAAGCATTGTACTAACGAAGGATTAGAGTTTACATTATAGTTTACACTTTGTCCCACACAATTTTCTAGGTTTTGACAAAATGTATAAGGGCCTGTATCTGTCATTGCAATGTCACGCAGGGCAAATCCAATGTCTCAAAAGTGCCCCCAAGTTGTACCTATTCTTCCCTCTCCCTCCCCTCAGAACCTCTGGTGACCACTGCCTTTATGTCAATGATACAACTTTTTCCATTGATAGAATAATAAGTCTAGTTTAGTCCATAGTTGCTTCCCCCTTAAGTTTGTCCACTCCTCAATATTGAGGATTTGGGGAATGTGATGCCTACCCTGTCTCCAATTGAGAGGGAGCCTAGATCCCATGGAGCAGATGGATGGAACTGTATTACTTGCAGTTGCAGACCCTCTGCTCCCTGGGAAGGGCATTGTCCATCATCATTCTTTTGTTAGTTGTCCTGGGTGAGTCCAGTGAACTGATGGATAGATGTTGCAATTCTGCTGAGATTCAGGGCTCAACCGGCATATGAACAGACTGAATATTTAAGTCTCTGGGACATTTAACAAGCATAATGCTAATTATAGATTCATATAAAAGGGGCAGAAGAACCATGTGTAGGGAAATTATAAATGAGTCTAACTCTGTTACATTGGGGAGCATATATTCCAAAGTAAGTCCCATTGACAGAGTGCTAAAATCCTAAAATTGTCTACCGTGCTTTACTGTCTAGATGCCTCTAAAGTCCTCAGGAGCCACGCTGTTTCAGGCACTGTTTACTGTGGTAGTCAATGAGATCTTCCTGAGACATGAATAAGTGTAATCTCTGTAATAACGTCCTGATTCACTGTGAAATCTCTTAGACATAAATACTCATTTGTGTTTATTATTTCCCCCTTTTGATGAAGGTCTTTTTCCAGATTCATCACTAGTCAGTGCTTGGTAATAATCCCTCAGTGTGAGGGAGGCTTATCCCTGGAATCATTTCCCACGCCTGGGGGAAGGTAGAGCATTTATATGCTGAGATTGGCTTAGAGAGAGGCCACATTTAAGCAAGAAGGAGACTTTCACAAGGTAACTCTTAGGTAATATATAATACTAGGCTAAGTTTCAATTTCACTAGAAATTCATAAGTAAAAAAGGTTCATAAGTACAACCATCAATATCAAGGTCCTGGTATAATGGTCTGTTCTCCTTTGCTAGGCACTCTCCATGTACTTGACAGAGAATGTTAGCAGTTCTTCCCAGGATGGGATTTAAATATTCTTTCAGTTATTGTGTGGGTTTCAGCCCACCAAGACAATGTCCCATGACTACTTGAATATATTCATATGTCATAGAGGCCTGCTCCAGGTGAATCCTCCACCACACATCCTTCCATCACTGACACCTGCACAAGTGATCCTCCCCTGCCACAGTTGTGACTCTGAGTGGGCTTGATGACCTTATCAAATGTTGATTTTTTAAAAGGATACCAAGCTCATTCAACTGGGACAGAACAGTTTCTTCAATAAATTGTGCTGTGAGAAATGGATATCCGTATTCAAAGGAATGATAGTGGACCACTATCTCACACCATATACAAAAATTAACTCAAAATGGAACACAGATCTAAATATAAAAAGCCAACATGATAAAATTCTTGGAAGAAAATGTAGGAAAGTATCTTCAAGATCTTGTGGTAAGAGGTAGTTTCCTAGACCTTACACCCAAAGTATGAGCAATGAACAAAAAAACAGATAAATGGGAC
>JAQZBX010001842.1:12215-24823 GCA_029593785.1 Cabassous unicinctus | reverse complement strand
AGTAGGGACTAAAAGAGGCATTTGCACATCAATGTTCACAGTGATATTATTCATAATTGCCAAAAGATGGAAATACTCTGTGTCTATCAACAGATGAATGGATAAACAAAAGATGGTATGTGCATATGATGGAATAATATTCAGCTGTGATGCATATGACATGGATGAACTTTAAGGATTTTATGTTGAGTGAAACAAGTCAGACAAATATTGTGTGATCTCACTAATATAAACTAAATATAATGAACAGGGTCATGGAGTTAATAGCTAGAAGATTGGTCACCAGAAGATAAAATGAGAACAGAAAATGGGAGCAGTGGCTTAATTTGTACAGAACTGGTAATAATTTTGATTGTAAATGTTTGGAATTGGATAAAGGTGATGATATCACATTAGAGTGAATGTAATTAGCAGCATAAATGGGGGTATGATTGTGGTTGAAAGGAAAAGTTTAGGGTTGTGTTTGTCACTAGAAAGAAGGTAAGGGTTCAAACTTGGGACTGTATAGCATTGTGAACCCTGTTGCAGATGATGCATGTGTTTAATAGTACAAATATAAGAATGATTTTCAAAGAATCAGAACAATTTTATGTTGATATAACAAAATGTTAATAATAGATTGCTATCTGAGTTAAAATGTACCTAAAGTAAACTATGGACTGCAGTGAATAGTAATATATGTTTCATCAGTTGTAAAAAAAATTAAAAAAAAAAAAAAGGAGAAAATTATCCTAAGTGACAACCCAGGCACAAAATACTGCATATTGTTTGACTCCATTTATATAAATTGTCAATATAGATAAATTCATAGAGATGAAATTAGATTAACAGCTATGTATGGCAGGGGATGAATAGAGGGTTTGAAAGGTAACTGCTCAGTGGTAGGGTTTTTTCTCTCTGTAGTAATGAAAATGCTCTTATATTGATTGTGTCAATGAATGCATAATTCTATGATTTTACCAAAATCCATTGATTATACCAAAACCGATTGGATAGATTTTATGGTGTATAAATATATCTCAATAAAATTGCAAAAAAAAAAAAATACAAGAAAAGAAAACTATAGACCAATACCTCTTATGTACACAGATGCAAAAATGCTGTATAAAACACTAGCAAACTGAATCCAACAACATATTACAAGAATTATACATGATGATCATCATGTGGGATTTATCCCTGTCATGCAAGATTGTTTCAAGAAATGATTATCATTTAATACAATGCACCAAATTAAAAGAATAAAGGAAACAAATGCATGAGCATCTCATTCGATGCAGAAAAGTCATTTTACAAAATATAGCCTCTTTACTTGATTAAAGAATCACTTAGAAAACTAGGAATAAAAGGGAAGTTCCTCAACATGAAAAGGGACTTATATGAAAAGCCCACCACTAATGTTCTACTTAATGCTGAAAGACTGAATGCTTTCCCTCTAAAATCAGTAACAAGACAAGGATATCTACTGTCTCTATTCTTATTTAACATTGTACTGATAGTTCTTGCCAAAGCAATTAGGTAAGAAAAAAAATAAAAGGCATCCAAATTAGAAAGGAAGAAGTAAAACTTTCCCTACTTGCAAATGATATGATCCTATATACAGAAAAGTCTGAAAAATCCACAACAAAGCTCTTAGAGCTAATGAATTCAGCAAAGTGGAAGGGTTAACGATCAACACCCCCAAATCAGTAGTGTTTCTATTTGCTAGCGATGAACAATCAGAAGAAGAAATTAAGGAAAAAAATCCATAGACCATAGCAACTAACAGAATCTAATATCTAGCAGCTAATCTAACCAAGGATGTAAGGACTTGTACACAACAAACTACAAAATATGCTAAAAGAAATTAAAGACCTAAATAAATGGAAAGATATTCCATGTTTTTGAATTGGGAGATTAAATATTATTAAGATGTCAATAATACCCAAAGTAATTTATAGATTGAATGCAATCCCCATCAAAATTCCAACAACCTACATGGTTCTGAATGCTCTCTTTTCCCTAGGAAAATGTTTCCTTCATTCCCAGGCACTATACTACAGCCGATGGTCCCTTGCTCCAGGCATGAGTTTACTGCTCACCCACAGTGTTCTGCAGGAGAGCTCTGTCAGCTACCTTCTAAACACAGTGCGTGTTCTGGTACTACAAGTCCCTCAGGAGACCACCAAAGCAATTGGGCCAAACATACATTCTTCCAGTATGTTTGCGAGTGTTACTCTACTCCCCCCAGAAACAGGACAAGGGATACACACTTGGAGTGAGGCCTGGCTCCATACCATGCTGGCGCATATTGAGGAAAGGCCAGCCAGGGCACCATGAGATCCCACCACTTTTAAGTAACAATTTTCTTGTTTCAGCACTTACTCTGTCACTGTGGTCTTTTAATTGTTTTCTGGAGATTTCATAAAGATACTTCTACCAGTTCTTGACAACTGTTCAAAGCTTTTGTGGGCAGTATATCCTTGAAGCATCTTATTCAACTTTATCTCAAAAATTATTACCTTATTTCATTGAATTAAATAAAAAATATTAAGAAAAATGTAAAAATCTTACTTCTAATATCCCTGATTGGACTTCAGTCAGTTTGTATTTTATCAATTTGAGATTTATAACTTTAATTTTAGAATCCCAGAAAGTCATCAATGTCCAATATTCCCTTCCTCTTTCTGTATACAATAAACCCCCCATCAAAGAAAGAAATAAAAATTTTGCCTGCTTGTCATTGCTTGGTAAATTTATAAGGTATACAAATTTTAATCATATGATGAGATAATCAAATGTAAAATTTAAAATGCAAATGCCCCCATAAAAAGTAATGATTCTCTAAATGTATTCCAAGTTACAAATAACCGATAACTTTGTCTTGGGAGAATTGAATGCCATGCCATAAATTAGAATAATAAGTGAAAAGACTGATGACTGAAAAAAATAAGTTTCCATCATAAAGGTTTTTCATAAATTTCCAAAATTTTCTGAAAGAAATTATCACTTCATTCATTCATTCATTCACTCATTCATATAGGCAATTTTTAAAATTGATTAATTATTTGGGTTTGAAAAATGTCTATGTTGTCCTGAAGTAAACCATGTAAAGGAACTCATTTGGAAAAATTTAACTCTATTTCTGAAGGAGTACAGCTTAACGTTGCATTTCTTTAGCAAAAAAAAACATTTTACTTATTTCATACTTCAAATATTGGATGGGAAAGGTAATACAAGTTTAACTTCTGTCAAAAATTTTGATATTTCCCTTATTCTTCCCTTATATTCTGTCATAAATGGCCTAAAATATAAGCCATAGAGATGGCAAAATTGCAATTAAATGAGATACAACCTTATAAATCTTATTTTTAAAATTTCATTAAACCTGGGAAAAGGTTGACTTTTAAGTGATATATTTGGTCTGAAGTGAAGAAATTTCTATCTAAACACAGCTCTGAATAAGCTGGTTTTGAAACCAAGAGAAATTTTACATGAGCAAATAAAGCCATTCCTAAATAAAATAAAATGGGTTTACCCATTATGTTCCTGCGTTATTTCAAAGTTTGCTCTCTTTCAAAATTAGTTTTATGGAACTGGGAAATCATGTTACTTAAATAAAAGCAGATTTCATACTAGCAGTTTGCTTAAGTCACACTGGATCAAAGGAGTGGGCTCAGTACTTATGTATGAAATGTCTAGAATCACAGTTTAAAAAATTATGTCCTGACTCAGAATTGCTACAACCTTTATCAACTATGTGATTTATTTGTTATACTGTACTTGCTTAGAAGTGTTATTTCTAAATTTAAAAGATAAAATGAATTCAGCAGTTAAGTTTAATTACTGAAATAAAGTTTTACTAATTATAAGAGAAATGAAGTTTAGAAAAGCTACCTGTTTCATTACATAAGACAACAGAAGATATCCACTACATTAATATAAAGTTGGGAAAGAGAAAAAAAAAATTCAATGACATTGTTTAAAGAGGCAAATGGCAAATTCTCAGAAGAATTTTTATGTATGCCAGATATTATGAGGGACCTAGGCTAAGTTGTATTTGTTTTCTAATAGAGCCAAATTGGTGAAATATTTATGGCATATGATTACATGAGAATTATTTACAGAATTCCTCTAGATTTTTACAGGTATCTAACACAAAATATTTAGCTCTACAAATTTCTGCCTTAAAGATGAGGAAAGATATTTAACCCCCAAAACTCTTGGATTCAGAACAAAATTCTGTGGTACCAATATGTCTTTACAGACCACCAACCATCTGTGTGACCTTGGTCTTACCTAGTCTCCTTCTTGGAATTCATTAAAATAAGTTGAAAAAAATGGTTTGATCCTTATCAGCTTTAACATTCTATAATGTTGCATCCAAACTAGCCAGAGATGCTGAGTACTGTATGAGGTAGAGTGATATAAATTTACATATCTTTTAAATGTTATTCTGATTAAATTATCAAGGTTGATTTCATATCTGAGTAATTTGCATCAACTTAGTGACTGGACAGTTAATAGTTAACAGAACAATACCATCAGAGCCAAATTATTTGAGGATTTTCAAGAAAATTTCCTAAAATTGCTTCCAATAGATACAAAATTCAAAATAAAAATATTTGAGAGGTTATATCAAGTTTTATTTATATAATAAAACAACTTCTCCTAAAATGTAATCAGTTTTATATTATTAAATGCATATTCTATAGGCATATTTACATATTTGGCAATGATTAGACAAAAAGTATGATATGGTTAGGTTGTCTAAGCATTCATTTCAGGGGTCTGTGAGCTTGAATTGAAATTCAAAAAAACATTATTCTTGTCAGCCCGTGTTGGTGCACGTGTGATATATTTATTAAATAATACACAGTATAGTGTGGACTTAGTAAGGGGTCCGTGGAGCAAAAAAGGTTAAGAACCTCTGATTTAGATGGTATTTAAAACCCATTTCTTTGAAGAATTACTCTCCAGTAAGTTAGTGGAATAAAATGTAATATTTAATAGAAAAAATAGCAATTAGAAGTTTTTATTAAATTGTTTTTGTCAGCACCCTGCTCACTGTGCCAAACTATTGGTAAGAAAGTGATTCACCTTTTACCACCTCTAGGTGAGGAATCTTACTGCAGGGAATGTAGCACAACAATACCTGCCTCCAGGAACAGCAGTCGTAGGGTCTCAACCCAATCTGTGGTTGGGAGGTGCTGCTGTCACCAGGAAAGCATGATTCACACAGGCACTAGATAGAATAACATTTCGTTACATGGAGAAGAGACAGTGCAAGGTCAGCTTCAATAGTGTGCGTCAGTCCTCAATGGCCAGGAAGTCTGGAGCTTCTGGCCAATGCCGGGAGATATCATGTGCGTGCACACTCCTATTATGCCACAAAAGGTAGGATGCCACTCTCTTCCCACTGGGAACAGTATGACAACAAGGGTAAGCCAGGTGCCATAAAACTTACATACTTATTCTGGGTATGTTTATTTGTGCTCAGGGCAAAAGGGGCAGGAATGTGCAGACAGACGACTATCTCTTAGGGGATGAGTTTTATCTTCCTTCCTGGGCACCAGGCTAACAAATCTCGTCCCCAGCACAGCATTTATTTGTGGGTCCCAGAAGATGGTGGCAGGCTGCACTGGCTTCACAATTTTCTCTGGGATATTTTAGTCAAATAAAATTAAAGAATGTAATTTGAATATAAATATTATACTGTTTATGTAAAGTACTAGTAGTATTATAGTCATATTGTTGGACTGGTTGTTAAACTACCATTTGAGTCTGGTTTCCATGAAAAATAGTAAAAAAAAACTTTTAAAGGGTGAGCTATACAATATCACAATTTTAAAATGAAATTTAAGAAAGAATATACATGTGTGTGTTTGTATATTTTTCTGTGTTTTGAAACCATTTTGAGAAGAAAAGAAGACAATTCTTTAAGAATCAAGGGAGATTTCAGAAAAATTAAGGAAAAGTTTGGATAAATGAAGATCACAATGAAAGTGATAATCTAATCCAGTAAAGTGTGAATTCATACACTGGTCACAATCCAACGTTGGAAAAAAGAAAGAATTCTATGCATTATCCAAAAGTAGTATGTGAACCAGATTTCAGACAATTCAATATTTAAGAATAAATGAGTAATAGATTATAGATCATAAGAGTTAAAATGTATAATGCAGAAAGTAAAATCTAAGGTGTGGCAGTTTGAAAATATTTTATAGATCCAAAAAAGAGAAATATTATGTTTTTTTTAATGGCAATGTTTTATTTTTAAAGAAGCTTTAGATTACATAAATGTTACATTGAAAATACATGGGGATTTCCATGTATCCCACCCTCACCCTCCCACACTTTTCTTCATTAATATCTCTCATTAGTGTGGTACATTTGTTACAATTGATGAACACATATTGAAGCACTGCTCCTAACCATGGTCTATAGTTTACTCTATGGTTTACACTTGGCACCGTATAATTTTAGAGGTTTTGACAAAGTGTATAATGGCCTGTATCTGTCATTGCAATGTCATTCAGAACAATTCCAATGTCCCAAAAATGCCCCATGTTATACCTCTTCTTCCCTCTCCCTCCCCTCAGAACCTCTGGTGACCATTATCTTTATATCAATTTTACAAGTTCGTCCATTACTAGAATAGTAATAAGTCCACGTTAGTCCATAGTTGTATTCCCCTCTTATGATTGTTCATTCCTCTATCTTGAGGATTTGGGGTTGGTGATGCCAACTCTTTCTGATTGAGAAGGGCCTTAGATCCCAAGGGGCAGATGGATGGAGCTGTCATGCTTGCAGTTGTAGATACTGTCAGTTTTTTGGGATGGGCGTTATCCATCATCATCCTTTGTTAGTTATCCTGGGTGATCTAGTAAACTGGAGAGTAGGTGTTGCAACTCTGCTGAGATTCAGGGCTCAACCGACATGTGAACAGACTGAAGATTTAAGTCTTTGGACATACATTTAACAAGTAATAGTACTAATTATAGGTTCATATAAAAGGGGCAGAAGAGCAATATGTAGGGAAATTATAAATGAGTCTAACTCTGTTACATTGGGGAGGATATATTCCAAAGTAAGGCCCACTAACAGGGAGCTGAATTCCCAGATTGTCTGCCCTGACTGTAGTGTCTAGATGTTTCTAAAGCCCTGAGCAGTCCCCTGATTGAGGCACTGTTTACTGTGGCAGTCAATGGGATACTGCTGAGACGTGCATAAGCGTAACCTCTGGAATGACCTCCTGACTCACTTTGAAACCTCTTAGCCATAAAAACTCATTTGCATTTAATATTTCCCCTTTTGGCCAAAGTCTGTTTCCAAATGTATTGCTAAACGGTGCTTGGTAATAATCCCTTGGTGCCAGAGATGAAAATAATCCATTCCTGGGAGGGTGAGACCAATGTGACTGGATTATATCAGTGGGGCATGATTCATGTTGAGTCTCCACCCACTTGCTGGGTCTGATATAAAGGGAGACACAGAGACTTAGACCGACAGAGCTAAAGGGGAACCAGCATATTTAATTCTGCAGTATGAGAGAGACGATTGCTTAAGCGCGAAGCTCCCAAGCGGCTGGGTCCACCGAGCAGCTCAAGAAGAGACCTGACCTGCTATATGCCTGATGGCTTACAGCTGAGCTTGGGAAATGAGCAGAAGAGCCAAGACTGATATAGGAAGCCCAGAAAGAGAAGAGACCGTTGCCTGGTTGCTCAAAGCTGAGCCCCAAGAGAAGGTAGATTCTGAAGGGGAACTCAGAGACCTCCGCAGAGATTGGCAGCCATCTTGTTTCACCATGTGGCAACAATGCCCGAATCAACAGTAACTGCAGCTGACTTTGGTGAGAAAGCACCTCTTATGGTGCCTTGAATTGGACTTTTCATGGCCTTGGAACTGTGAGCTTTTACTCCAAATAAATACCCTTTATAAAAGTCAACACATTTCTGATACTTTCCATCGGCAATCCTTTCAAACATTAACACATAAGCCATGAAAGATGATAGACTAATAATTTTAAAATAAGTTAATATTGCCTGTTACTTAATGGATTGGCAGTATTTACTAAGGTTGATAATACAAAAAAAGAGCTACTGAGTATGTTATAGTGTGTGCAAAAGTGTGTGATACAAGAATTGAAAACATTCTCATGATTGTAAGCATTTTAGCTTAACAGTAGGTTTGCATTGTAGAATAATGTTGGATGGGGAAGATCAAACAGAATATAAAAGTCTCAAATATCTGGATGTAGAATCTGAACTTAATTCAATGCTGAATTAAGAGAGATTGCTAGTAAGTAAACCAAGACTTTTCTCAGAATCTTCTATTTACAAGTTAGTGCTGATCTTCTGCCTGTGTAACTCTCAGATTCCTGACATGACACTTATACAATATATATTTAAATTGGGTATTTGAGAAAAGTTTACAAAAGGAACTATTCATAAACTTATGCCAAGGTTTGGTAAAAGAAATAGTCTGAGCACAAGGAGAGGGAATGTTTATTAGAGACAGATGTGTGGACTGGGTCAACTATCAGAAGCTGTGACCTTCAGGTGAGTAGAAGGAATACATGCTCTAGCCTCTCCCTCCTCCCTTTCTCCCTATTTTCTGCTGATTCTTTTCACTGGCTGAACCTAATTAGAAGGGTGGAGGTTTGATTAGGAAAGGTAAAAGGAAGATATGGAGGCTGAGCTCCCTGCCTCAGCCCTTGCAAGATCAAGAAGTTCCAGATTTGCTTGTGTCTCAAAATTCACAGAAATAAATATCAAGAATGGATTTAGGGAGGAAAGTCTCACTAGAATAATTAAACCACCCTTTGCTTCTTATTTTTTCTTTAGTTCTTGCTTTCTAAAAATTCTCTTAAGCCATAAACCCTTCCTTTGGTATTTTACTTTCAAATATCACAGGAGTTCCAAAAGAAGAATTCAAGAATTTGCTTCAGATTAGCTCCTTAAGAATGGCTCAGGTAGCTTCTAAAGAATGCAGAATTACAGACCCCATTTCTAGAAATACAGATTGATTAGATCTGGGATGAAGCGCTGTAATGCAGGAGGTCAAGCGCAGGAAGGTTGACCAAATGTTTCAATATTACAAAGAAACCACACGGGAGGCCAGCAGGTGTAGACATGTCTTGAATACTTACAGGACCCAGTGGCGGCCAGCTGGGAGGTACTGCACCACCCTTTGGGGGCATAGAGGTTTATAAAGGTATTACAGTGAGGGGGAAGGAAGGGACAGTGCCCTGAACAGCTGTAGAAATGCTACAGAAATATGCTTGTGCATGTGATTCTCAAAACATTCTCACCACATCCTTACTCTTATCTTCAAGGCCCAGGCTGCTAGCAAGTTCAGCTCATTCTTTCCCTCAGTTCTAATCAACAGGAAGGAAGAGGAGGGGGAATGGGCATTCCCCTTAACCTTCATTCCACCCCAATGCCCTTTCCACCTTCCATTCTATAGTAGATATTCTGCAATACCAAATGAGCAGTCAGGACATTGGAACATTGCAACCAGATTCCACAACAACAATATAAAAAACAGCAGAATAATAGGAGTAACATATACACAACATTGAACATTAATGCTTGACAGTGAAATTACACAATTTGGAGTGGTTATGAGGTTTCTAATATCATACATTTCCCCCTTCTCTCTGAGTTTTCTTTAGTGACATAAACTAGTTTAGACATAAGAAGTGTTCACATAGATACACATAGGGTCCCAGTGGGAGTAGGTGAGCTCAGATTATTAAAGATTTTTTACTGGCATTTTTAGTATAAACCATGGTCTTATAACAATGTTTTGGGTGACTCCTATTTTCTGTGGGCTTAAGATTCCTGACCAGCAAGGCTGCATAGGCCAGTACCACTGCTAAATGACCTCATTTTCCCCAGTTTGTATAGTTTGAGGCATAGACAACAATAGATTATTACTACTTCCCCTTTTGGGCTGCAGGGTGGCTGGCCCTTTAACGTGTAATCTTACCACCTGCATTTCAGCCGGAACAGGGGCCACAGCCCAGTGGTGTTGAATTTAAACAGGTTAGGGCTGGATACAGCCTCTTAGTCCATTGTTGTAAAGGTCCATTTTCACCTTTTATTTGTTCCCTTGAAAAGCCATTCATCTTCTCCATAAGACCTGCACCAGTGGGGTTATAAGGTAGATGAAAGTCCAAATATACTGGTCCATAGCTCAAGACTGCATGAGGTGATTGGTCTCTCATGTTTTCCTCGTGTCTCTTGTTGCGTCACGTTGCTGCGTCAGCTCACCAGGCCTGCCCATTGCAACTTGCTGTCTTGCTCATCTTCTTTAGGAGGCACCGGAAACGGAACCTGGGACCTCCCATGTGGTAGGCAGGAGCCCAATCACTTGAGCAACATCTGCTTCCTGAGGTGATTGGTAAATGGAGTTCCTTGGTCACTGTCAATTTGGGCTGGCACCCCATATAGGGCACTTTATTTAATTCATCATGATGTACTGTCAGGTGCCAACCCATGGCAGCTCCCCGATTGGCCACTCTTTTGTAGCCATAGGGCTGCTTCGTCAACAGAGGTGGGGCAAATCAGACCACAGAAGCCAGAGCATCAGACCCTTGATTCCCACGAGGAGAGGTTATTTCTGTGACATATAACATCTTCACAATAATTAAAACAATGATTAACTTACACCTTTATCTAATATTATGCGGAAAATATTGTTAAATCTCTAGGAATTTTATACAATTTTTAAGTGTATGAACATTTTACCCATACAACTTTAACAGAAGGTTAGAAAATTCCTTTTAATTTTATAACACTTTTTAAACACTTTTAACTTATAACATATCAAATGAACTTAACTATTTTTAGTACTTCACTTTTTTAAAGGTGAAAGAACAAATCTTTTGCAACAGTTTGAAATAAAAAGATAGTTTTCAGGATTTGACTTTTAGAAAGCAAAATGTTAAAAGTTTTCAGTTTTGAAAATTATGTTCTTTTAAAACAGAGAAGAATCGTTTTTCTTAAACAACCAAGGACACTACAAGGTTAAATTACAATTTTTGATAAAACAAATATTTTTCTTTGTATACTGATTATTTAGGAGAAAAACTCTTTATAAACTTTTACTAAAACAGACTGATTACTTAAGAAACTTTGATATATTAACAGAAAAAGAACAAAATTTTAGTTTTGCATCATTATACTATGATACTAAAGCTTTTAAAATTTTATAGATAGATCCATCAAATCTTACTTAACATTAACCAAAAAAATTCCTTTTCCACGAACCTTCTGCACATTCTGCATCCATTCAGCTTTTGTCCCACATTTTCTTTTTTCTTAACAACTAGTCATTTTATCTTAGGACAAAATTACTTTCTTTTTCCTTAATAATAAAAACACATTTTATATACCTTACATACTTAAGTTACCAAAATAATTTTGGAAACTGTCTCTAAGCAAACCTCTTACAACATGCAATTACCATTAACACTAAAGAAACTTGTCAGAATAATGGTTCAGTTTGGTTATATACAAACATAACTTTTCTTTATTATCAAATACCTAGTAGTGTGCAATACTAGAAACAGTCTTTTGGAGGCAAGTTGGCATGGGAGGCTGGCTGCTATCAAGACGAAGCCATGATTTAATTGCAGGCTTACCAAGTAGCCAGCATTTTTCTTTTTTTTTTTTTTTTTTCTCTTTCATAGAGTGCTCCAGTTCAAAATTAATTTAACAGCACCAATTTTATCAATGTGGCTATACAGGCCCAGTTAGAATTAGCAAGGAAACAAAACAGAGAATATTAATGTGGCTAAGTTTCTCTACTTTTCCAGCAGTTTAATTCTATCAGCCCCCACGAGCCCACGGTCATACCATCCAGATGACAGGGGGTTTGTGGAGTTGCTGCCAGAATGTTTTCCTTATCTCAGTTAACTCTTTAGTAGACTATTTTCTTACAAGCATGGTTTCACTGACAAGTGCCCTATTACGTGCTTCGGCTCGTGCTGGATGTTGTATCTGTGATCTAGCCTTCCTCAAGTCGCCGCGCTTTTGCTTCAGCGGCTGGTTCTCTGTGCTCTGTCGCAAAGGACATTCAACAACAGCACCCAGATCACGTTGCCCCTTTTTCTTTATATATAATTCCTCAATGTTCTTTTCCAGCTGAACAAGCCCTTCAGGTATATACGGGTGTCCCCCAGCTCTCTAATGGGGCCCCAGTCATCTATGAGATGAGTCAGCTTATACCACAGAAGAGCAAGGCCACTTGGGGAATTCCCCTGTGGGATTCAGGATTGCCCCTGAGGAATTCAGGATTGCCCCTCAGGAATTCGGGATTGCCCCTGCAGAATTCAGGATTGTCCCTGAAGAATTCCCGGTAACAGGCATGCTCTCTGTGGCACTACTGCTATGAGGAGTCTCCAGAATATCCTGGGACTATACCAATTGTAATGCAAGAGTTCTAGCCCAAGGAGGTTGATTGAATGTTTTCATATTCCAAAGAAACCACACGGGACACTAGCAGGAATAGACATGCCTTTAATACTTACAGGACCTGGTGGCGGCAGGCTGGGAGGTACCGCACAGCCTCTTAAGGGTTAGGGGTTTATAAAGGTATTACAGCGGGGGGGGGGGGGGGGG
>JAQZBX010001842.1:0-12115 GCA_029593785.1 Cabassous unicinctus | reverse complement strand
TCAAGGAGATAGAACATAACTCCCTACTCCTTAAGTGTGGGCTGCCTGTAATGACTTCCACACAAAGAGTACAGCGTGTGAAGGAGGAGGGGCAAGAGCAGCCTGACAAATACTACCTCAGCGAGATGAACAAGGTTAAAAACAACAGTACTAAGTCCTGTCAGTAGCATATACCCTTGATATATGTGATAAATATGACACTATACCTCTGAGGTCTTCCCCCCAAACACACATTGTCCTAGTCTAATCAGGACAAAACCTTCAGATAAATCTTAGGTGAAATTAAGTGAAATTCTACAAAATATCTGAACAATACTCAAAATTGTCCAGGTCAATACACAAAGTCTGAGAAACCACTTGTCTTAGTTTATGAGGTAGCTGTGACATATAATGGGTTGGCTTAAACAATGGGAATTTATTGTCTCATTAGTTTGCAAGGGTAAAGGTCCAAATTCTATGTGTCAGCAAAGTCTGTAGCATTCTGGCACTGGCTTTCTGTAATCCTTGGTGTTCCTTGGCTTTCATCTCTGCCACCTGTCCCATGGCAAGCTCTCTCTTCTTGTATCTTATCTGCCGGTTTCTGCTGACTTCTGGCTTTTTCCTGTGTAGGCTTCTCTGACTTCTGGCTTCTAGTTTCTTCCCCTTATAAGGCCACCTCTAATATGAATTAATACCTATACTGATTATGTTGGTCACAACTTAGCAAATAGTAACATCTTCAAAAGATTGTATTTATAAATAAATTCACAGGAATACAAATTAAGAATTTTTTAAAAATGTGTCTATTAAAGGGGTACATAATCCAACATACCACAGTCTACTCTCTGAATGCCCAAAAGACTTATTACCACATGCAGAATACATGTACTCATCCCAACATCCTGAAAGTCTTAAGTCATTTTAGTAACAACTCTAAGTCCAAAGCCTCATGAAAAGCTGGTATGGGTGTGGTCCACCCTGGCGAAAAATTCTGCTGTCTTTTAACTTGAGAAACCCAGAAAACAAGTTATCTGCTTCCAAAATAAATGGTAGGACAGGCATAAGATAGTCATCCCCATTACAGAAGGAAGAAATTGGAAGGAAAACAAAGGTCAAACCTGCAGTGCGAACTCCACCACATTCCAAGGTCTGAGAGTCACTGTCCTCTAGGCCTTCTGCAGTAGCATACCCATCCCCTTTCTAAACACTAGGGCAGCAGCCATGCTCTCCCCAAACAGCAGGACCTGAGCCCCAACCTCTCCAAGCACTGGGGTATTGGCCAAACTCTTCCCAGGGCAGAAGGTGTGTGCTCTCCAAGCACAGTGCAGAAGGTCTGCCATATATAAAGGCCTAGGCATAAGTCTCTCTTTCTTTACCTGAGGAGATCTCTTTGGTACAGATCTGTTTTCATGGTTCTATCCTTGAGTGTATATTTCATTCATTTTGCCCTGTCTCTGTCCCTTTCAACCCAGTCTGGCTGTCTATCTACTCATACAAAATTCTCAAAAACCTGATCAGTTCTGTGTACAGTTCAAGCAGTTCCAAATATTCAAAGGGTTTTTCTACAGATCCTTCCCAGACAAATTTCCAATCCTGACTTGCTCTGAGATGTCTGACTGAGTCCATGAGTCATATACCTAATTTCCTTAGTTAAGGGTAATTCAGCTAAACCCTTGTATGGAGCCTTGTTTTCTTGTTCTTCATCATATTTGAGTTCAGGGAAGTCCCTAATAGAGCTGTTTTTTGGCCCTAGTCTCAGAGCCTATTAATGGGATAAGCTGAGAATTTTCCAAATCATCAATTGGTTTTTCCTGTGTGCTTAAGAGTTCAGTCTTCCTATTGTAAATGGAATTTTTTTTCTTGATTTCCACCTCAGCTTGCTCATTACTAGTGTATAGAAACAATACTGATTTTTGCATGTTGATCTTGAATCCTGCCATTTTCCTAAACTCATTTGTTAGCTCTAATAGTTTTGCTGTAGATATTTGGGGATTTTCTAAATATAAAATCATGCCATCTGCAAATACTGAGAATTTTACTTCCTCTTTTCCAATTGGAATGCCTTTTATTTCTTTTTCTTGCCTAATTGGTCTAGCTAGAACTTCTAGCACAATGTTGAATAACAGTTGTGAGAGTCGGCATCTTTGCCTTGTTACCAATCTTAGAGGGAAAGCTTTCAACCTATCCCCTTTAAGTATGATGTTGACTGGGATTTTGATATATGCCCCTTTTTATGTTGCAGAACTTTCCTTCTATACCTTTCTTTTGAAGTATTTTTATCAGGAAAGGATGCTGGATTTTTTTCTAATGCCTATTCTGCATCAATTGAGATGATCATGTGTTTTTTTTTCCCTTCGATTTTTTCATGTGATGTATTACATTCATTGATTTTCTTATATAAAACCACCATTGCATACCAGGAATAAACCCCACTTGATTGAGCTGTATGATTCTTTTTATATGCCGTTGTATTTGGTTTGCAAGTATTTTGTTGGAATTTTCACATTTATGTTCATTAGAGAGATTGGTCTGTAATTTTCTTTTCTTGTTGTATCCTTATCTGGCTTTAGAATTACAGTGATGTTGGCTTCATAAAATGTGTTGGGTAATTTTTCCTTCTCTTCAACTTTTTGGAAGAGTTTTAACAGGATTGGTATTAATCTCAAAATGTTTGTTAGAATTCCCCTGTGAAGCCATATGGTCCTGGACTTTTCTTTATGGGAAGATTTTTGATGACTGATCAAATCTTTTTACTTGTGATTGGTTTGAGTTCCTGTATTTCTTGCAGAGTCTATGTAGGTTGTTTGTGTATTTCTATGAATTTGTCCATTTCCTGTAGATTGGCTAATTTGTTGGCATACAGTTTCTCATACTGTAAAAAGGATCTTATGATCCTTTTTATTTCTTTGGAGTCAGTCATAATGTCCCCCCTTTCATTCTTGATTTTATTGATTTGCATCATATCTTTTTTTTCTTTGTTAATCTTGCTATGGGTTTGTTCATTATTTTCTCAAAGAACCAGCTTTTGGATTTGTTGATTTTTACTATTGATTTTCTCCTCCATTTCATTTATTTCTCCTCTTATCTTTGTTATTTATTTCTTTCTGCTTGCTTTGGAATTAGTATGCTGTTCTCTTTCTAGTTTCTCCAGTTGTTCATTAGATCTTTGGTTTTAGCTCTGTCTTGTTTGTTAATATAGGCATTTAGGAATATAAATTACCCTCTTAGCACTGCCTTCACTGTATCACAGAAGTTTTTATAAGTTGTATTCTCGCTTTCATTCTTCTGGAGATATCTACTAATTTCTCTTGCAATTTCTTCTTTGTCCCACTGATATTTTAGGAATGTGTTGTTTAGCCTCCATATATTTGCAAATTTTCTCCTTTCCTGCCTATCATTTACTTCCAGCTTCATTCCATTATGATCAGAGAAGGTACTTTACATAATTTCAGTGTTTTTAAATGTAATGAGAGCTGTGTTGTGGCCCAGCCTGAGGTCTATACTGTAAAATGATCCATGAGCACTTGAGAAGAATGTATAACCTGCTGATTTGGGGTACAGTGTTCTGCATGTGTCTGTCAGGTCCAGCTCGCTTACCACCTTGTTCAGGTTCTCTGTTTCTATGTTGATCATCTGTCTAATTCTATCTACCGATGTGAATGGCATATTAAAGTCTCCAACTATTATTGTAGAAATGTCTATTTCCCCTTTCAGTTTTTTCCAGGGTTGCCTCATGTATTTTGGGACATCTTGGAGATATAAAAATATAACTGTAAGTAAGGAATGGGTTAAGAATTGTGAATGTAAAGAATGTGCAGGCGCCTGGAGTCTTCTTTCCACAGGCACCAAGGAATGTTAACTGGGGTCTGGTCAGTTAGAGGATGTGCTTGAAGGCTATGCCTGCAGGCACACAGATACCTATGTCAAAACTTTCCCATGCACAACTTGCAAGATTGACAGAATTCTGAGATTCAGAATCCCTTAAAAGGGGCAGCCCCAAGACTGCTGGTGGAAGTCTCACCCAGGAGAGGATGCTCTGCCTGGTGTTGTATTGTACCCAGGACCTGGTGTTGTATTTTACCCAGGGCCTGGTGTTGTATTGTACCCTGGGAAGGGCTGTTGCTAGTATCTCTACCCAGGTGTTGCTTCCAATCAGAACTCTGATTGGCTGTTGAAGAAGACTTCCCAGTCTTGTGAATGACCAGATGAGTTTTCCCCCAGTTCAGTGAGTGCTTGTAAATATACCCTCCTCTCTTTCCTTTGTACTATCTAATTGATTTAGTGCATTATATTATGGGTAATCAATAATCGTGATTATTTGACTGTTTATTAATGTTGGATATAAATTGCTAGTCTTTGGTGAGTGATTGTACAATACTTTCATCTTTCCTCTATGTTATTTAATTAAACCATTTCTCTTTTTTATATTGTTATTACTCAATTACTGTGATGGCTTAACCTAAATTCTTACAAATATTATCTATTTAGCTAAATAAAGCTCTGTTTTAGTTAATATTCTGAGTTTCTGCCTCTCCCTTTGTGAAACACTTGGTTAGATTCATATATATTTATGACTATTACTCCTTCCTGGTGCATCTCTTATCACTTTTTTGCATTTAAAGTCTGTTTTGTCTGACACCAGTGTAGCTACCACGGCTCTTTTTTAATTACTATTTGAACAAAATATCTTTTTCTACCCTTCCACTTTCAGTCTATTTGCATCTTTGTGTCTGAGGTGAGTGTCCTGCAAGCAGCATATGAATGGCTTCTTATCCATTCTGTCAGGCTATGTCTTTTGATTGGGGGGTTTAATCCAAAGATAAAGGCTGCCCATCTGCCGAGAAGATTCCTAAGTAGAGCAGTCCGCACTGCGGAGACTGGTGCCCATCCTCCACTGGCAGCACAAGCCAATTTGAGATCTATTCTGTGGCTGGAATCGGAAGCTACACTTCCCAAAAACGGGGGAGGAAGAGATGGTTGGGCACCAACTTTAGCTACTGATTAGTAAGTTAGGTGAGCTAAAGTATAATCCTAAGAACAGCTAAAGTTTGAAACTGTCCAAGTCAGAAAGAGGCCAGTAGCTGCCATTTTAACTCTGCCCCTGGCATGACAGGAAGCGGGGCAGACTGAAAATCACAGTGCTGATAGGGACTGGCTTCTTTCCATAGAGATTAGATTGCACGTCAAGCATAAGCTCCAGGCCCACCTCTGGCAGGGAGGAAGCTGGGGAGACCTGCACTACCCTCTCAGGGAAAATTCAGACCACACTGAGGAGGCTGGTGATCATCCTACTTTGACACCTCAAGCCTCCTCAGGAGCTATTCTGTAGCTGGAATTAGAAGCGCCGTTTCCCAAAAACAGGGGAAGAAGAGATGGTTGGCAACTGATTTCGGCTACTGATTAGTAAATTCAGCTGGCTAAAGTATAAGCCTAAGAACAACTAAAGTTTGAAACTGTCCAAGTCAGAAAGAGAGCCAGTAGCTGACATTTGACTCTTCCCCTGGCATGAGGGGAACCCAGTCTGACTGAAAATGACAGTGACAGTAGGGAACAGCTTCTTTCACCGAGATTGGCCTGCAGCCCTACCCTAGGCTTCAGCCCCACCTCTAGCAGGGAGGAAGCTGGCGGGCCCTGCACCAGCCTATCCAGGTAACTACAGGTACATTTGGCTGGCACAGACTGAATTGTCGGAAGTCTACCAGGGCAACTCTGGTAATTATGGACCCGCACAGCATATATTACTGCCCGCACCTGCAGCCCCATCCCTGCCCCAGGAAAGAAAGAAAGGGGCGTGAGGCTTCATCAGTCTCTCTGGACAGCAACAGTCTAGGCCTGCATGACTTGGATTATTACACACAGCTGTGGCTCTGTTCGTACCCCTGGCAAAGGAGAAAGTTGGGAGAAGCTTTATCAACCCTGGGGCAATGAGGGCAGCTTGAGCCTCCACAGCTTATAGCACCAACTACACCCTTGACTCCTACTAGCAAGGAAGAAAGAGCAAGAAAGCCCTAAACTAAAGACAGAAACTGCACCCAGAATAAATAAATAGTAAGCCAGATGCCAAGACACCAACAAAAAATTACAACCCACACCAAGAAACAGGAAAATACGGCCCAGTTAAAGGAACAAGATAAGCCTCCTGATGACAAAGAAGTTGAGACAACTAATCATAGATGTTCAAAAAAATCTCCTTAATAAATTCAATGAGATTGCTAAAGAGATTAAGGATATTAAGAAGACATTGGATGAGCACAAAGAAGAATTTTAAAACATACATAGAAAAATAGCAGATCTTATGGGAATGAAAGGTGCAATAAATGACATTAAAAATACACTAGAATCATATAATAGCAGATTTGAGGAAGCAGAAGACAGGATTGGTGAGCTTGAAGAAATGGCCTCTGAAAGCAATCAAACAAATGAAAAGATGAGGAAAAGAATGGCAAAAAATGAACAGGGTCTCAGGGAACTAAATGACAGAAAGAGATGTGCAAACATATGTGTAATGGGTGTCCCAGAAGGAGAAGAGAAAAGGGGAAGAAGGAATATTTGAAGAAATAATGGTAGAAAATTTCCCAATCCCATTGAAGGACATAGATATTCATGTCCAAGGAGCGTAACATACTACCATCTGAATAAATCCGAATAGACCAAGTCCATGACACATACTAATTAGAATGTCAAATGCCAAAGACAAAGAGAGAATTCTGAGAGCAGCAAGAGAAAAGCAATGCATATCATTTAAGGGATAGCCAATAAGATGAAGTGCAGATTTCTCACCAGAAACAACGGAAGCAAGAAGACAGTGGTATGATATGTTTAAGATACCACAAGAGAAAAACCTCCAGCCAAGAATCTTATATCCAGCAAGATTGACTTTCAAAGATGAGGGCAAGTTTAGAATATTCACAGATAAACAGAAACTGAGAGAGTTTGTACCCAAACAGGAAATACTAAACAGTGTGCCACAGCCCGAAAAGAAAATACAGGACAAGGAGGCCTGGAAGAGAGTCTAGAAATGAATATTATATCAATAAAAGTAACTAAAAGTGTCAAAAGAGTGGTGAAAATAAAAATGACAGATAAAACCCAAACATTCAGGAATAAATTTAACCAACAATATAAAGCACTTGAATTCAGAAAACTACAACTCATTGTTAAAAGAAATTTAAAAAGACCTAAATAATTGGAATAACATTCCATGCCCATGGATTGGAAGACTAAATATCATTAAAGACTAAATATCATTAAGATGGCAATTATACTCAAATTGATATTCAGATTCAATTCAATCCCGATAATAATTCCACCAGCATTTTTTTAAATAAATGGAAAATATGATTGTCAAATTTACTTGGAAAGGTCCTGAATAGCCAGAAACATTTAAAAAGAAAAAGCAAATTTGGAGGACTCTGATTTCCCAACATTAAATCATACCTAGCTACAGTGGTAAAAACAGCATGGTGTTGGCATAAAGACAGATGCATAGACTAATGGAACCAAATTGATGGTTCAGAAACAGACCCTCACATCTATGGTCAAAGTGATTTTTGACAAGCCTGTCAAACCTACCTAGCTCTGGCAGAACTTTCCATTCAACATGTGCTGAGAGAACTGGATATCCATAGCCAAAAGAAGGAAAGAGGACCCCTACCTCACACCTTATACAAAAATTAATTCCAAATGGATGAAAAGCCTAAATATAAAAGCAAGAACAATAAAATTTCTAGGAAAAAATGTAGGAAAATATCTTCAAGACCTGGTGGTAGGTAGTGGAGTCTTAAAGGAGATAAGAGGACGACTGAGATGGACCACTGATGCTTAATGTATGTAGAAGTTTTAATTAGCTTTACTGTAATAGTGTGGAAATGTACATAGTCGATGGCAACACATCATAGTGAGTAACAACTGGTTTATAAATGGGAATGTGGCTAAAAAGGTTAGTCTAGGGAAATAAATACCAATTGACAGAAAGCTAGAGAATAATCTTGGGATGGAATAGCACAGTAAACCCAGAGGTGGATGATAATATTGGTTGATGGTACAGATATAAGAGTGTCTTTGTGAGCTAGAGCAGATGAACATCATTATTGCAGGGTGGTGGGAATGTGGAGAAGCATGGGAAAAATACAACTGGAGTGACCTATGGATTGTGGTTAAGAGTAATAGTGTAATATTCATTTATCTATGTCAAAGATGTACTGTGTTGATAATGACGGAGTATGGAAAATGTGTGCCAAATGTATGCTGTGGTCCTGGTAATAATCTGATGATATTATCTCGTAATCTGTAACAAATGTTCCACCAAGGTGTGGCATGTTGATAGAGGGGTGTTGTTTGGGAATTCTGCACATGTACATGATTGTTTTGTAAGTTTACAACTTCTGTCATAAAAATATATTTAAAAAAAAATAATAGGGTAGGTGGGGGGGAAATACACCAATTGTAAGATGAGGACTATAATTAGTAGTAACATTTTGACAAAATTCTTTCATAATTTATAAAAAATGTCTCACAACAATACAAGGTGTTGGTGATGGGTTGATGGATGGGACCCCTGTATGATGTAATGCATGTGTGCTTTGTAAGTTCACAGCTTTTACTATACACTTATTGTTTATGTATGTTCATGTATAAATGATATAAAATGTAATAATAATGGGTGTGCTGGGGGAAATACTTTGGTTAGTAGTAATATTTTGAGGATGTTCTTTAATCATTAGGTGAAAATGTTTCACAACAATGCAAGGTATTGGTGGTAGGATGAGGATGAGAGCTCTGTATGATGTTATGTATGTTAGTTTTGTAAGTCCACAACTATTACTATATTCTTATTGTTTATGTATGTTCATGTATGACATATATTTCATAAATTTTATAAAAAAGGGAAAAAGAAGAAAAAAAATGAAGCCAATAAAATAGCCAGTACAATAATAAGAAAATGAAATAATAATGACAGTTTTAAAAATAAGAAATAAAATACAAAAAAATATAAAAAAAACACAAAAAAATAAAAATTTGGGATAATAAAAAATAATGAAAAAATATTTTTAAAAAAATTTTTTTACATATTGCCTTTCATCACTGTTAAGATCTGTTGTACTCTATGTACAGTGACATTTTCTTCCATTTATTCCCCCAGTGTTTTACTTTTTTTTCATTTTGTCCTCAAAAAGGCTTTAGGTTACAGAAAAGTCACTTACTGAATACAGGGGACCCCCATATACCCAACATCCTACCCTTTTACCCCCATCCCCTATTAATAACCTTTTATGTTTGGATGGTACATTTGTTACAACTGATGCACAAATATTGAAACATAGCTACCAACCATGGTCAATGATTTACGTTATGGTTTACATTTTGGACCATACACTTTTATAAACTTTGATGCAATTCAACATGACCTGTATCCATCATAGCAAGGTCATGTAGAACACTTCCATCGCCTCCAAAATGCCCCCTGTTCCAGCTATTCTATTCCTCCCTCCCCCTTCCCTTGGGACCTAAGGAAACCACCAGGCTTCACTCCTTGAAGGACAATATTCATAGCTACTTGCAACAACACTGAGGGCTTGACAAACTGGTCTGCCCTTCCTTATTAGTCACCATCCATGCTCTAGAGAGACTCCCACCCCTCTATTTGAAAACATAGTGGGCTTCCCCAGGATGGGAGTCCACCACTTTGCCGCTCATTATGTGGATCTCCACCCACTGATATAACACACTATGGCAAGATGAACACTCACAAACTCCCTAGAAGCCTGCCTCAGGTGCACCCTGTCCCAAATGCCCCCTACATTCAAGTCCCCAAACCAGCAACCCTCACTTGCCATATTGCCAAAAGAGCATTTCCAACATTGTAGTTTCAACCATGTACCTGCCAATCCTCAATGTTCACCTGCTCCCTCCCCTAACCCTCCCCCAGTTCCTTGTATAGTCCAACCCAACCTCCCCACCTCACTCCCCTGGCATACCACCACCACCCATCCCAACATTATCATTATACCACTGTCATGCCACTCCACTGTACAACTACATACTTCCACCTTATCGTAGATTTTGCCCATATAGGCATTGGCTCACCACCTTTTTCTCCCTTTCTATTTCCTGTAAACCTATCTTTCAGACTCTGGCTCTGTGAGGCTGCTCAATTTGCTTAATTCATATCAGTAGGGTCAGGTAATATTTGTCCTTCAGTGCCTGATTTGCTTCACTCAACATAAGATCCTCAAGATTCATCCATGTTATTCTGTGTGTTAATTCTGTATTCCTTCTTACAGCTGAGCAATATTCCATTTTATGTATATACCACAATTTGTTTATCCATTCATCTGCATTTGGGTTGATTCCAAATTTTGACAATAGTGAATAATGCTGCTATGAACATTGGTATGCATATATCTGTTCATGTCCTTCCTTTAAGTTCTTCTGGGTACATACCCAGCAGTGGAATTGCTGATTCGTGTGGAAGTTCTATAGTGAGTTTTTTGAAGAACTGCCAAACTGTCCTCCACAGTGGCTGCACCGTTCTACATTCCCCCCCAGCAGTGGATGAGGGTTCCCATTCCTCCACATGTATAATTCTTTTATGTACTGTTGGATTCTATTTACAAGCATTTTTTAAGGAGTTTTGCATCTATATTCATTAGAAAGATTGTTCTATAATTTTCTTTTCTTGTAAAATCTTTATCTGGTCTTGGCATGAGGGTGATATTGACTTTATAGAATGAATTAGGTAGTGTTCCTTCCTCTTCAATTTTTTTGGAAGAGTTTGAGCAGGATTGGTATTAAGTCTGACCATGTGAAGCCATCTGATCCTGGGATTCTCTATGTGGGAGGTTTTTGAAACTAATTTAATCTCTTTATTTGTAATTGGTGTTTTGAGTCTTCAAGTGTAGGCTGTTTGTGTATTTCTAGGAATTTATCCATTTCATCTAAGTTGTGAGATTTTGGGGCATAGTTTATGGTCCTTTTTATTTTTGTCATCAGTAGTAATATCTCCCCTCTCATATCTGATTTTACTTATTTGCATCTTCTCTCATTTTTTCTTTGACAGTCTAGCTAAGGGTTTGCCAATTTTTTAAAATCTTATCTAAGAACCAACTTTTGGTTTTGTTTATTCTCTCTATTGTTTTTATACTACATTTCATTTTTTTTTGCTCTAGTCTTTTTTACTCCTTTCCTTCTGCTTACTTTGTGATTCTTTTGCTGTTCTTTTTATATTTCCTGCAGGTATGAATGTATTGCTTTCTTCTTTTTGTAGGGATTTAGGGCTATAAATTTCCCTTTTAGCACTGCCTTCACTGTATCCCATATGTTTTGCTATGCTGTGTTATTGTTTTCATTCAGCTTGAGATATTTACCGATTTCTCTAGCAATTTCTTCTTTGATCCACTGATTTTTTAAGAGTATGTTGTTTAGCATCCATTTATTTGTGGATTTTCCCATTCTCTACCTATTATTGGTTTCCCACTATGTTCCATTATAGTCAGAAAAAGTGCTTTCTATAATTTCAATCTTTTAAATTTATTGAGACTTGTTTTGTGACCCAACATCCATACATTCTGAAGAACCATCCATGATCACTTGAGAAAAATGTATATCCTTCTGTCTTGGGGTGCAATTTCTGTATATGTGTTAGGTCTAGTTCATTTACCATATTATTCAAGTTTGCTCTTTCCTTGTTGATTCTTTGTCTAGATGTTCTATCTATTGATGTAAGCAGTGTATTGAAGTCTCCAACTATTATTGTAGAGACATCTATTTCTCCCCTCTGTTTTGCCAGTGTTTGCCTCATGTATTTTGGGGCACCCTGATAAAGGGAATAGATATTTATGATTGTTATTTCCTCTTGGTAGATTGCCCTTTTATTAACAGGTAATGTCCTTCTTTGTCTCTAATAACAGAAGTGCTTCTAAAGTCTATGTTATCTGATTTTAGTATAGCTATCCCATCTTTCTTTGATTATTTGCATGTGTGACATATCTTTTTCCAGCCTTTCACTTTCAGCCTTTTTGTATCCTTGGGTCTAAGATGAATAACTTGTAGACATCCTATAGATGGCTTATATTTTTTTCATTCTTTTCTCTACACATTTTTCTGTCTGATCAATTATGGAATTATCTTCTAGGAC
>JAQZBX010001841.1:0-77962 GCA_029593785.1 Cabassous unicinctus | reverse complement strand
CAGGGTTGGCAGGTGGGTAGATTGGGAAGGGTGGGTTAGAAGGTCCAGGATACTGGGGGAAGGTTTGGGAGAGGGACCAGGTGAAAACGGGATTCGTGGGTATGAGGCTGAAAGTACAGAGTTGGGAATGCTCTTATGGCAAAATGACAAGGAAGGGTCACTGGTTTAGGGTGTTGGTTGGGGGCACATTCGGGACAGGGCGCACCTGGAGCAGGCTTCTAGGGAGTGTGTGAGTGTTCATTCTGTCATAATGTGTTGTATCAGTGGGTTGAGACCCACATAATGAGTGGGAAGGTGTTGGATTCCATCTTTGGAAGGACTGATTTTTTCAGAAATAGAAAGGCAGGAGTCTCTCAAGAGCAAGGGCAGTTCCTAAAAGGATAGGAAAAACCAGTGTGTCAAGACCTCTTGTTGCATGTAAATATGAATCTTCTCATTCAATGAGTCAAACCAGGGGGTCGTCTTGGGCCCCAGAGGAATGGGATGGGAGAAATAGAATTGACCAAATGGCGTATTTAGTGGTCAGTGGAAATGTTCTTCATTTCCATACAGCAATGGACACAGGACATAGTAAATATCAACAAAATTTATAAAAGTGTATGGTCTAAAATGTAAACCATAGTGTAAACAATTGACAATGTTTTGTAGCTATATTTCACTATTTGTGTATCAATTATAACAATGCTACCACCCACACATAAAACGATAATAATATGGGGAGGGGAGAATAAGAAGAAGATTTTGGGTATATGAGAGTCTCCCGTATTCTGTGTGTGACTTCGTTGTGACCTAAAACTTCTTTGAAAATAAAATGAATAATAGTGACACACTGGGGAATGAGAGTGGGAAGGTGCTATGGTACAGACTGGATACCAGATATTGCAGTGATGAAAGGCAAAAGGTTTAAAAAAAATTTTTTTTAATATTTTTCACTTTTTAAATATTCCAATCTTTTAATTTTTAGTTTCAGTTTTCTAAAAATTTTTATATATTTTATCTCTTACATTTAAGCTTATCATTATTATTTCATTTTCCTATTAATTGTATTCAGCTATTGTAATGGCTTTATCTTTGAAGAAGCTTTGGATCACAGAAGGGTTACAAATAGGGCAGGGGAGATCGTTGGTGTGGTGTGTTGGGGATGGGGGATGCATGGAAGAAAGTTCACCTGAGCATAAATATAAGGTATATAAAAATGTTCAAATGCTCATGGGACATTGTCACAGTGGGTGGAGAATCTCTCAATAAATGAGATGATACTGAATTCTCATCCTGGAGAGCTCTGCCACATTCTTTAAGGGAGCAGCAACAGTCCGCCATGTTCAGGGGCAGTGACTGGCGAAGGAGGATGATCCACTGATGGGCCCTTGATATTAATGACTAGTCTTATGAACCTTTGCTCTTGGCATTGAAACTTAGCCTACTGTTGTGGGGTGCCTAAGGTTTGCCTACTGAGAGCCTCCTTGTTGCTCAAATGTGGCCTCTCTCTAAGCCAAACTCAACATATGAATGCATTACCTTAGTCCCAGTGTGGGACATAACTCCTGAAGATGGGCCTCCCTGGCACTGAGGAATTGCTACCAAGTGCCAACTGTCAATTCGACTGGAAAAAGACCTTGAATAAAAGGGGGAAAAGGTAAAGACAAATGAGTTTATATGGCTAAGAGTCTTTAAAATGAGTGGCGAGGTCATCCCAGAGGTTATGCTTACACACATCTCAGTAGGATCTCATAGAGTTCCAAAATGTATATCACCCCAAACAGTGGGGCTTCTGATGACTCTGGAGACTCACAGGTCCAATTTCAGGGCAGTGACTTTGGAGTTTGGTGCCTTGCCAGTGGACCCCACTTTGGAGTTTGTGCTCCTGATGGTGAGAGTTGGACTCAACAATGTCTTTGCTGAACATGGCTCATCTGTACCATCTATTCAAACCTATACTTGGTGCTGGAGTTTGTAGGTGTATGTCCAGAGACCTAAGTCTTTGGGCTGCCCATGTGCCAGCTGGGCCTGGAACCTCGGTGGAGCAACAACTACTATTTTACAGCTCATTGGACTCACCCAGGACAACTAGTGGGGACATGATGATGGACAACGGCCATCCCAGGGAATGGAGAAAGTATGCTGCAGCAGGCAGGATAATTCCATCCATCTTCCTCATGGGATATGAGGCCACTCTCATTTGGAGGTGGAGTGGATATCACCATCCCAGAATCCTCAGGATGGGTGGAAGTGCTACGGACTAGAGTGGACTTACTTGTATTTTACTGTAGACATATTGTTATTCAAACAATGGAAGAAATTATAACACTGAGGTGGACCCAGTGGCCACTGGAAGTTCTGGGGACAGGGAGAGGGAAACGCTGTTGTAATATAAGAGAGTTTTGGGGACTTGGGAATGGTCCTGAGTGACACTGCAATGACAGATATACGCCATTTTATACCATCATATAACATGCAGAACTGTGTGGGAGAGAGTGAGGTTTACAATATGAACTATGGTCCATGCTTAATGGCAAAGCCCCAGGATGTGTTTATCAATTGCAATTAATGAGCCACACTAATGAAGGATGTTTATGTAAGAGGTTGTGGGAGGTGTGGGAGGTGGAGTGTATGGGAATCCCAGTATTTTTTGTGTAACATTTATGTAATCTAACTAAAAAATATATATATAAATAAAGGCCAGCTCTTTATAACCAAGAGCTCAAATATTCTAAATAAAAATAAAATATTAGGTAGTGAATATTGCTAAATGAAATTACCAGTCAATTTTGTCTATGTTGGACATAAAGTACTATTAGATATATTGTGAATAAATAGATTGATGTCCACAGAATTATTCCTTAGTGAACAATTAATGACAGCTATTAAAGATACAATGAATAAAAATCTAGGAACATTAAATATCACTACTGCTTACCAATGTTAAGTTGTTAGCTATTTTAAATACATATATTAAATGAGTCCTTGTTGTTCAATATAGCATGCAGGATTTTAAGCAAAATATTAAAGAGATAGAATAAATTTGTGATTTTCAAGGATGTTTAATGAAATAAGTTGATGTGAGTTGGATATAGAGACCAAATAAAACATAATGCAAAGAGATTTTAAATGTGTGAATTAGAACAGTGGCACTGCATGAAAGTTCAAAATTCTCGGTGTATTTTCAGAATTATGAGTTTGCTGAGATTAAAGTTTAAAAGCTTCATATAGTGAAGAAATGGGGATTTGTTCAAAAGAATAGCTTGGGCAAAAATTTTTTCAAAATAACTTTAAGCATTTCAGAAAGTAATGAAATATATAAACAATGTGAACCTGACTACTTATGAACACAACTCTGGAGAACATATATATTTTCTAAGATCCCCTAGAAAAGCTAGTGAGAAAATATCATCCTGGGAATGACTGTAATTAAATTTGAAACTTGTTATTGATTGTAAAATGTTGTAGAGGGTCATAGAAAAAACCATTTAGGTTACTTACAGGATTCAATTGATAAAAGTTCCTTGAGAAGGGTTATGATTTGTAGTGTAAAACTATAAATATGATAGGTATTGTGATGGTTAGGCTTGCATCCCCAAACTTCCAGCCTACCACAAGGAGTCCCTACCTCCTTACCACCATTAAAAGATGACCACACAGTCACAATCCTGCACTACCCAGCCTCCAGACTGCCCCAGGAGTCTGCCACACAACTTCCACATGAAGAGTTTAATACTGTCTCAGCAAATGAAACTGCAATGGAATGCCCTGAGGTAATTGGCTTTCAAGACACCTCTAATACTTCTTCTTACCCACCCCCATGAACCCTATTCTCTACCATACCTATAACTAGACTAAAGACACAACAAACCCACAAAGGTGAAGTTCAATATGTGACCTATAAGAACGTGTGCTGTATTCCAAAAGAACTGCTTGCTTCCTACTTTATATAGACAGAAATCTGGGGAATAAGTGTGGGAATGGATGTTAAGGGTTTAGGATAATGGTGAAAGGAATATAAAGTTGGATCAGGTTGAATTTATTCATATGGGCCCACTAAGCAGCGATTCTTGATACATTCCTTTAGCTCAAGGAGTTAGAAAGGGCTCTAACTGTTCAGGTGTCTGACTGAAACATGGAGCAAAATATCGTCTACAATGCCTGGTATTGAGGTGTCTGATCTACCCTGTATACTGTAGAGGAGAGTATCCAAAGTTGTAGAGAGATTGGAATGCTAGAATGGATTTATGATTTAAAACCTGCCAACTCACCCCAGAAATGTCCAGTGGACACACCTTTCACAAAGACTATGAGGAATAAATTTGTGAGACTCTTTCCTATGAGGCTGCTATTCTCTGTAGTTCAGATATTACTGTGGGAACTGCAGTCATGGAATTAGAATCATTAACAATATGGGTATGATCTGATCCAGGGCTGTCAGAAGCCAAGTAACACAACTTAAATGTCAAAGACAAGGTGGGCATGGTATCACAATGAAAGGTAGACTCATAGCAGCAATCAAAAGAGCTTGAGTTACATATACATATGGCATTGGCCAATAGATTATGGGGTACCTAAAAGAAAAACAGATGGGCAGTCAACTAAATTCCTATTTGATGGGTATAAGCAGAAAATTTCTAGATCGAGTGAACAAAACCATAACTTGAATTGCAGAAACAGAGAGTCATGGCCCTTTTATGACTTCCCAGTATTGAAACATCTTACAGACCCATAGCATCTTGAATAAGGGGAAGGCCAAGTCCCCTTGGGGAAGGATCCTGTTACACTGCCAAAAATTTATACTGTTAGGCTTCCTCCAAGTTTTCCCCAAAGATAGCTATGGCCTTTTATGAGGAAAACTGTGCATTGAGGAAAATAAAATGATCTGGCATTGTGGGGATTATTAGATACTGGCTCAGGAGAGACATTAATCCCAGGATAATCAAAATGTCATTGTGATCCACCAGTCAGAGTAGAGGGTTCTGGAGATTAAGTCATTGATGGACTTTTAGCTCAGATCCATCTCACAGTGGGTACAGTGGGTTCCCAGACCCACTCTCTGGATATTTACCCAGTTCCAGAATCCATAATTGGAATAGATATAATCAGCAACTGGAAGAATCCTTGTGTTGGTTTTCTGACTTGTGGATTGAGGACAATTATGCTATGAATAGCCATGTGTAATCCACTAGAGCTGCCCTTACCTAGCAAAATAGTAAATCTAATGCAATACCGGAGTCCTGGATTAATTGCAGAGATCAGTGCCATCATCAAAGATTTGAAAGATATAAGGGTTGTGATTCCCACCACATCGTCATTCAACTCTTCTTTTTGGCTTGTGCAGAAAACAAATGGACCTTGTAAGATGCTGGTGGATTATTGTACACTTGACTGGGCAGTGTACAATTGCACCTACTGTTTCAGATGTGTTAGTACTGTTGAGCAAATCAGCACATACCCTGGTACCAGGTATACAGCTATTGATCTGGAAAATGAATTTTTTTCATTAGCATTAGTCAGGGCCACCAGAAACAGTTCACTTTCAGGTGTCAAAGCCAGCAATACACTTTCACTCTCCTACCTCAGGGGAATTTCAACTCTCCAGTCCTTTATCATAGTATTGTCCACAGGGACATTGATAGTCTCTCCTTCCAATAACACAGCACACTGGTCTGGACTTATACATGGATATTATGTCTTTTTACAATGACCATAATGAAAAACAGGAAAAAGGAAATGTTATTCAATGTATCAACAGGACCAATATAAGCAAATGTGTGTCCAGGAATATAAGTTTTGGTGGGCAAAAGTACTGCATAGAACTTTACAATTTATAAAAGCAGTGAGAAGGGAAATTTGTCACCAGCTGAGGAAGAGAGGTTTGAAGATCAAGGTAATATTTAGACAGAGATTCCTTAGAAATTTGAGCAAGCTCTCATGTTAGGAAAAGATAAATTGTGCAACAGATTGTTTAATATATAAAGGAGAAATTTATACTCTGACTCTTTGACATACTAGTATGAATTTATTAAACATTTGAAAATTTCAAGAAAGTGGTTCAAAAGAATTATTTACTTATATTGTGGCAAGCAGATATTTAAGAGAAAATTTTAAAACCTGATAAAAAATTGTGGGAAGTGGATATGTTCTAAGTTTGAATACAGCTTAGGGAAAATCAAGAAATGAGAAATACTAAAATTTTTGGAAAATTTCCCATGGGTTATAAGAAATGAAATCAATGGAAGGATGAGTCAAAGAGCAGAAAAAATATGAAAGAGAATGGATCATTCGAAAACACTTGTAAAGCACTTATAATAACCTTTAGAAAAAGAATAATAAAGAACTAAATATAAATCATCCAGTGTAATAAATGACATGGTATGAACAATGAATTGTGTAGAGGTGATGGTCATCAAAATCCTGGATGTGACCGGGATGTGGCCACAAGCTAGACCATCCAATACCATTTAATCATGAACCTCTGCTTCTCTATCTGCATGACATTGGTCTCTCTACACAGTGGTCTTTCCTATGCAGGAGTACACACTGGAAACACATTTCAGCGGCCCTTCTATCAGCCCAATCTGGACCATCAGTTTCTGTGATATCCCTTCGGCAATGTGACTGCAATTCTTTTCTGTGCCATAAGGATTGGTACTGCCTCCTTTACCATAATTACTATGTCTTATATTCACCTATTTTCTTCTGTGCTCAATTTTCCAACCAGGAAAGAATGAGGAAAGTCATTCCCAATTGTGTTTCTCCTATCATTGTGGTGTCTGTCTTCCCCAGCTCTGGCAGCTTTGTGTACCTAAAGCCTTCAATAACCTCTGAAACAATTCAGGACATGATTTTTTCACAACTTTCTGACACTGTTCATGCAATAATGAATCTTGTCATGTACCACCTCATAAACAAACAAGTAAAGGAAGTTTTGTGGAAAGTAATATTAAGAAAATTTATTCAGGAAAATTGGAAAATATACTTCTGATATATCCAATATTGTTGAATGGACATCCAATTATAAAACATACTCCTTTTCAGGATTTTCTATATGAAATTTCACAATATGAAATCATTCTATTATGACCAGAAAATATACATCTTATGAAATAATCATTTCCTTATTTATATTACCATTTCCAATTATCTTTTCTAAAATATGTACATTTAAAGAGCTATTACATATTTAATGAATATATATGAGACATGATATTTGTTGAGAATAATACTAGGCTAAATATGTTTATATTTAGGTATTTGTAATAGCAAAATACCACTTCACTGAATCAAAATCTTTTGGTTTTCCAGGGTTGCTACAACAAATACCACACGCTGGTGTGCTTACAAAAAGAATTTAATGGCTAATGGTTTTGGATATAACAATCCAAAAACAAGGCTTGAAAGGTCATGGTTTTCTACAAAAATCTGTAGCATTATATTGTTGACTTGCCACAATTCTTGGGTTTCTTTGGATTGTTTCTGTGCTTCCATCACATGGCAATCTCTGTCCTTGTACCTTAAACTTTGGTTTGCACTGACTTCTGGCTTTTGCTGACTAACTGTATCTGATTGTTTTTTTGCAAGTAAAGACTGCAGTAATATGGATTAAGACTGACTCTGATTCAATATGGCCTAATTGGAATAGGATATTGAAAGATCCTATTCACAAATGAGTTCAAACCTTGACTAATAATAACATCTTCAAAGGTCCTGCTTACTAAAGGGTTCATACTTGCAGGAATGTAAATTATAATGGAACATAACTATATGGGTGACATGATTATTCCCCAAAAACATTGCTAGTGTAGAATTAAAAAGATAAAGATATGATGAAATTTAAAAAAAAAAATTGAGTCAAAGGAGAAGCAGAGATCAGAGAAGAAGAGACTTTCCCAAGTAAAGACAGAAGGCCTTCCATGCAGCATGTGGATAGGGCAGGGATTGTGGAATCAGGCTTTCTGTTCAATTGCTTGGAGAAGGTGAGGCCTATGCCCCAGTAATGGAGATGTGCATGGTCACTGCTGCATTGATTGGGAAGTATCGGACTGCTGCTATAGTAGACCCTCAGGACAAAGCAACAAACCACAGATAATCATCAAAGCTTGCAATAAAATGGAATTTGCTCTGTATTTTTTATTTTTTAAAGATACTTAGATTACATAAATTGTACACAAAATTATGGGAAATTCCCATATGCCCCAATCCCTAAACCCTCAAAATTTTTCCATATTAACAACAATTTTCATTAGGGTGATATGTTTTTTACAATTGATGAACATGTTTTAGAACATTGCCACCAAGTGTGGATTATAGTTTATATTGTAGCTTACACTCTCTCCCACACAATTTTGTAAGTTATGACAAGATATATAATGGTTTGTATCTGTCATTGCAATGTCATGCAGAACAATTCCCAAGTCCTGAAAATGCCCCCATATTACACCTATTTTTCCCATCTCCCTCCCCTCAGAGCTTCTGGTGGCCACTGCCTGCACATCAGTAATAACAGTTCTTTCATTGCTAGAATCATGATAAGTCTTAGTAGAATAATAGTAAGCCTACTCTAGTCCATAGTTCATTCCTCAATGCTGAGGATTCTGGGATGGTGATGCCCACTTCACCTCTAATTGAGAGAGAGATTAGATCCCATGAAGCAGATTGACGGGACTATCTTGCTTGCAGTTGCAGACTCTCTCTCTGTTACTTGGGATGGTCATTGCCCATTATCATTTCCTGGTTAGTTGTCCTGGGTGGGTCCAATGAACTAGAGAGAAGATGTAATGCTGTTGAGATTCAGGGCCCAACCGGCACATTTAAAGTCCAAAGATTTATGTCTCTTGGACATACACTTATAAAATCTAGTACTAATGATAGTTTCCAATAGAAGGGGAAGAAAATCCATGTCTAGTGTAACTACAACTGAGTCCAACTCTGTCACATTTGTTGGGTTTTGTACTTGCTTGGGACTCATGACTTCAGTTTCCTTCCCATTTTTTACTTCAGAAATGGAAATGTCTATCGTACATTTGTGCTACCATTGTATCTTTGAAGCAGATAGCATCCAAGAAAAGGGGGATGCATTACAAGCAGAGAAACAAAGATAAATGTGACAGCAGAATTCTCACTGGGAATTAAGATGAAAATAAAATCCTGTACAGATAATTACATTTGATACAAATATCTTTCAAAAATGAAGATAAATTAAAAAGTATTGATATAACACAAAAGTGAGAATAATTCAACACAAGATCCATACTATAAAAATTGTTGAATGGAATCTTTAGGGAATAGTATAATGACATCTTTTGAAAATATGGACCTAGGCAAATGAAAGAAAAGCACCATAAATAGCAAAAATATTAGTAAATATATGATAATTTTTCTTCTTCATGTATATATAAACTGATATATTATCACATGGAGGTAGGCTGAGATAAGTTAAATAAGTATTATGTAAGCTCTAAAGAAACAATGCTAGAAAATATATATTCCTAGCTTAAAACCAATAAGAAGATAAGCTATACTTAATCCAAATTAAGTTGGAAAAAGAGGAAATAGAAAGAAAAAAATATTTGTAACAACAACAAAAAAATAAACCAGTACAATATACTGAGCTAAGTTAATATAAGCTCTAAACCAACAAGTTAGAAAATAATATGTATATATAGCTAAAAGCCCATAAGAAGATAAAATATACTTAACATAAATGAAGGATAAATAGAGGAAATAGAGAACAAATAAATGATGGAAGAAAAAGAAAACAAAAAAATATATTTAACACGTAAACATATCAATAGCTATTTTTAAATAGTAAAAGTTTACAACTAAAGGCATAGAGTGTGTGATAGGATTGAAAAGCCAGCACCAATTCTATGTTGTTTTCAAGAAATTCACTTTAATACAAAGAACCAAATAGGTTAAAAGTAAAAAGATACATAGAGATAAACATGCTAACAAAATTTTTAAAAATGGTTAGTGGTTAGATTAATAGCAGAAAATGTAGGCTTTGGAGCAAACATCCAACTTAAAGGATGTTATCTATCAAGTCCATGTTAACAGAACCAAACATTCTCTTCAATAATTGGTGCAGGCAGAACTGGATATCCATAACCAAAAGAATGAAAGAGGACCCCTATCTCACTCCTTAAACAAGAATCAACAAAAATGGATCAAAGACCTAAATATAAAAGCCAGGATCAAAAAATTACTGGACAAAAATGCAGGGAAGCATCTTAAAGATCTAGTGGTAGATGGTGGTTTCTTGGACTTTTCACCTAAAGCACAAGCAAGAAAAGAGAAAATAAATAAATGGAATCTCCTCACTTTTATACACTTTTGCAACTCAAAGTACTTTGTAAAAAAGGTGAAAAGGCAGCCAACTCAATGGAGAAAATATTTGGAAATCACACATTTGACAAAGGTCTATTATCCATGAGATATAAAGAGATGCTACAACTCCAGATTAAAAAAACAAATGACCCTATTTAAATATGGGCAAAAAATTTGAATAGACATTTTTCCAAAGAAAAAATACAAATGGCAAAAATACCACATGAAACAATGTTTTACATCATTAGCGATTAAGGAAATGCTAATCAAATCTACAATGGGATATCATTTCATTTCAACATATTGGAATAGCCAATATTAAAAAGACAGAGACCTAAAAGCATTGGAGAAGATGTGGAGAGAAAGGAATGCTTATTCACTGTTGGTGGGAATGTAAATTGGTACAGCCACTGTGGAGGACTTGTTTGGCAGTCCCTAAAGAAGCTGAATTTAGATTTGCCACATGACCCTGTAATAACACTACTGGATAAACACCCAGAAGAACTGAGTGCAGACACAAGAAAAGATATCTGTACACTGATGTTCATAGAGGTTTATTCATGATTGCCAAAAGATGGAAACAATACAGGTGTCCATCAACTGATTAAAGAATAATCAAACTACCATACACAGAGAATGGAATATTATGCAGCTGTAAAAAGAAGTCATAAAGCATATGAAAACATGGATGAACCTGGAGGATAATACATTGAGTGAAGCAAGCCTGACACAAAAGGACAAATATAGTATGATTGTAGTATTATAAACTAAATATATTGTGTAATCTTATAGAGCTAATAACATGAAAATGGGTCACCAGAAAATATAATGAGGTTAGAGAATGGAAAGCTGAACATTAACTATTTCAGAACTGGTAAAAAAGATGTGTATTAATTTTTACAAATGAATAGAAATTGTTAAAGCACAACATAATGTTTTTAACTAGCTGTGTTATTTTATGGTATGACAATGGTTGAAAGGGAAATTCTAAAGTGAAGCAAATTATTAATGGAAGGCTAAAAAATGTAACAAGACTGTATAGCATAGTACAGCCTCATGTGAAGTATGATAATGGGTAATTTGCACATATAAGACTATTTTTCTTTGAAATTGAACAAATACATATTTATGTTACAAGATATTTCATCAGACAAAAAGAAACTATTAGGCTAAGTGAAAGAAATCAGACAAAACATATTGTATGATTCCATTTATATAATTTGTTAATATAAATCAATTTATAAAAATGAAATAAGTGATTATGTAGGTCAGGGGAATGATATAGGGATTGAGAGATGGCTGCTAAAACGTGTGAATATTTTTTTTTGGATCAATGAAATTGTTCTAAGATTTTTTTGTGGTGATGAATGTACAACATTGTGATTATACTGAAAACCATTGATTATACACTTTTGATACATTGTGTGGTATGTGAATATATCTCAGTAAAACTATTTTAAAATGAATAAATCAATCAATAAATAAGCAAGTAAACCTACAAAAAGCAGCTATGTACAGTAGGGAAAGCACAGCAAGATTAAAGGTGGTGCTGTTTTGGTTGTCAATTTTTTTTAAATTATTATTATTGAAATAATGAAAATGCTCTAATGATGATTGAAGCAATGAATGCAAAACTGTGATTATGCCAAATACCATTCATTGTATATTTTGGATGAATTGTATGCTTTATTAATATATATCAATAAAATTGATTTGTTTAAAAAGTATTTCTCAGATCATATTTATGCTGGCTACATGTATCTCCTCCTAAAAATTAATAATTTGTACTTTTTTCCACATTTGATTCTTCAACTTTTTTCTCTTTCTATCTCTCCTTCTCTCTTTTCTTAAAATTTTATTGAAGTATATCATTCATATGTGAGCATACGTAAACAATAAGTGCATAGTGAAAGTTGTGAACTAACAAAAGAAACATGCATAACATCATACAGGGCTCCCATACATCACCCCACCAATACCTTGCATTGTTGTGAAATGTATGTTATAAATTATGAAAGAATATCATCAAAATATTACTAGAGTACTAACTATAATCCTTACTTTACATTTGCTGTATTCTCCCCCCAACCCAGCCTATTATTTTTATTTATTTATTTATTTACTTTTATCCATTTTACCACCCTCCCCCCCGCCGCCGCTTTTGCTGTTTCGGTGTCCATTCGCTGGACAATTTTCTGTGTCTATTTCCTGCCCTCTCTTCTCATCTTTCTCCTCCTGTGTTCACCGGGATTTGATCCTCAGAACCTCCAATATGGGAGAAAAGCATCCTATCACCTGTGCCACCTCAGTTCCCGTTTTTTGGCACCTCTTGTCTTGGCTCTCCCTTGTGTCATTCTCCTGGTACGTCATCATCTTGCTGCAGTGGCTCGTGGGGCCTGAAGGTGCACCCACATGTGGGGCCTTGGGAGCTCACCTGCTCGCAGGGCCTGGCAGCTCACCTGCGTGCAGGGCCTGTGGGGCTCACCCGCTTGTGGGTCCTGATGGTGCACCCACTCACGGGGCCTGGCTGCCCGTGTGCCTTCTATATATATATATATATTTTAATTTTTACCGGGAGGTCCCAGGGGTCAAACCCAGGTCCTTCCATATGGGAGACAGACATCCAACCACCAGAGCTACATCTGTCCTCCAGCTATATCTCTTAAGACTGACCAAAGATACCTAGAGTTAAAGTCATTTCCCATAAACGATGGTCATATAATAAATAGGTTTGGTTTATCACCAGTATTCTAAGAAACAGACCTAGGGAGAAAAACTAGGTCTGAGGCCACGTGCATGGCTTTTAATTTACTAGGTCCCTTATAACATCATTTTGATCCTCCCTAAACCTAGATACCATAATCAACCAAACGAATGATATTAGCACAAGAAAATATTTAAAATGTTTTATGTAGCTTACTTAAGCATGTATTGCATACTTTAATGCTAATTGTAATTACAATTTGGGAAGTAATATACACAAAATTACAATGAAAAAAAAACTTTGTCACTGGAAGGTAAAGGAAAAGTAGAAAGAAATGTCTACGTAAAGGGCAAGTATGCATTCTAGACCACATTTGTCTGCTCACATTCCATAATGCCTCGCCGTACATTTCCTCATCCAGTTCTCCTCATCCTATTGATATTCACTGTTTTGACTATTGCTCAGTCTGACCATTTTTTATGGCTACATCCCAGCTGCAAATTATTGTAGGAGCCTCTATTCAACCACAGTGATGAAGACCTGAAACATCACTCCATTTATTTCCTACATATTGAATACTACGTGGACCATTAGAATTATTCAAAATCATTTCCCATATTCCTACAAATTTTATACATCCCAGGCTTGCCCAACAGACTGTGATGACTTCAACTGTTCAATCCATTATTATATATATTATAGCCAATCCAGGAGTGTAAATATCCATTTCCCCTGCATATTCACTACTATTAGTACCATTTAAAAATCCTTAGAGATTTTGTCATAATAAGATAATAATCACAATATAATATAATTCCTAAGCAATTCACTCATCTTATCTGTAGTCTTAGGGTGCATTAATTATACATATGTAAGGTAATTTGAAAGCCACAGTCATCCTTCTCTCACCTTGTTCATTGATACCAAGGTTTCCTATTAAATTCCAAGTTTTATTTTTCAACCTACTCCATGCACACTTTGAATTTTCATAAACTCAGGATATTCTATTCAAAATTTTATTTTCTAAATTGCTAATCCATTAATATACTAATTATTCCATTAATATACTAATTATTTTCCTCTTATCTCTATTCAATAGCCCTTTCCAAACAGTGTGTTTTCAATTTCTGTATTTATTTGAAATATAACAATCTGGCTTCTTACCAACATCTAATTATCTCATTCCAATAACACCTTCATCAGAATTTAATGTGGCTCCCTCCCCCCATTTTCAGCTTTTTGAACATCTGTCAACACTGAAGAATACTACAAGGATTTACTTCCTTGATGCCAATTCATTGTTATCCCAAGATTATCCTCTGTATTATTAGTCATTCATTCCATTAAAAGTGCATGAGGATCTAAGGTATCATTTCTCAGGAGTTAATTCCAAATTGCATACTTATTATATTCCACTTTAGTTTGAGATTCTGTTCTTTTGCATTTTCTTCCTCCCTATATTACTTCTTCCTATTTATTCTGCTCTCAAATAACCTATTTCTATCTATCTTCTCTCATTCTTCTGAAACTTCACTTATGTTTCCCTCTTATCACTAATTTGGTTGCCATCAATATCTGGCATAATTCTGGCAAGTCACTAAAATCAAACTCATTATATATATATATATAATATGTAATATATATATATTATATGTATATGAAATGAAATAAAACTGCCCTCAATGATTGCAGATCTAATGAATAATTTTCTAATATCCATTATTTCTTTTCAATATTTTTAATAAATTATGTCATACAATTGAAAATTGGTGGAGCTTAGGTACTTAGAACTTCCCTGATTTGGCATAAAATACTTAAGAATATCTTAGACAACATGCATAGTATTATTGAAAATCCCAGTAAAAATATTTGAAAAATATACCCAATAATTCCTACCTAATTATTTAATATTTGTTAGATAATTCAAATAGAAGGTTTCTAGAAATGATAAAACAATCCCAAAAACACATTCATTGGGGGCAGTTACTGGAGGAGGGATATGTCTCTTGACTTTTTGTTTCCATTTGTACTCATTGAATTTCTAACTATAAGTCTTTTCTTATCATTATTATATATTGCAATATTTTTGGGACTTTTGCCAAGGAATAATGACTTTACTGAAAATGTGAGGAATTGATAGATTGATTGATGTATTAATTAATTTCACTACAATTAATTTGCATGGTTCTAGGATATGAGAATAATTGCTTTATTATTTTTCTTTGGACTTAAGTAGATATTATATATAGGATTCAGTAATATTTAATATCACCAAGTGTCTAAAAGAAAGTATATACTGTTGTTTAAATATTGCTATTTAACCTGAATATATTTGAGAATTTTGATAAATTGTGACATAAAGAGATTGTATTCTTTACATTTGCAAAATATATGAATCACTGAAGATGGATGAGTTGTGGGATGTTGTACTCACACTTAATTCCTTGATAACCTTCCCTGTCATAACTGTTATTATATGTTGTAAATGATTAGCATGTTTTGCATCTCCTACAGAAAATTTTTCAGAGTCCTATCATAAACATTTACTAAACCCTAAAAAACATTAAACACTGTCCTAAGTGTGTCTAAAATAGCTATGTTCCTTGATCACTTGAAGTCATGGAATTTACTTGTCTAATTGAGTGCTAATATTACTCCCTCAAATTTTCACTGGAAATGGAATATTTGCCGTGTCCCCACATGCCAATTTCTTGTTTCCTGATTCCTTTTTTTTAATCGTGACTAATGTGATTATCAGTAACATAGAGAACCTCTGCCCATTGCCAGAAAGCAGGGTAAGCATTATATACAGACTAACTTTCTGTAGCAAGACTCTTCTGTTCTTCTTTAGTTGTCTTTATTTCAAGACTCTCAAAAGTGGTTCATTAAGTAGTTTTTGCTCTTTTTGTTTTATACCAAACTGTTAATTCATGGATATCATATATGATTAATGTGGTTAAAATGACTACTTGAACATTCATAAGTAGCTCTATCATAAGCTATGGCTTTCCTTCTGTAGGCTGACATCTTAAAAATGATTAACACAAAGACAAATCAGTCTACTACTACCATTTTGTAGAAAAACTAAAACAGTGTTTTAGTTACATGGCTGCTAAAAAAAAATGCTATGCAATGCATTGCCATAAACAATGGAAATATATTTGCTCACAGTTTTGAGATTAGAAGACCAAAATCAAGTGCTTTCTTCTAGAGATTGGTTACATTGGTCTTGCTCCACATTTTCCTTGGCCATTGGATTTTCTGTCACGTGGCAATGTACATGGTGGTCACACCCAGACTTTCTCCCCATTTGAATTTCAATCTACCTAAAAAGGTATCTAGTAATCTAGAATAAAGCCCAAAACTGATTCAGTGGGGCCAAACCTTAACTGAAGTAACTTCTTAAAGATATCTTATTTACAATAGGTCCACACACAGCATGTAGAGCAAGACCATGACCAAGAACATGTCCAAACTGTGGTACACAACTCAATCCAACACATATAGTTTGAACACAGACAGAAAATTTTTATGTGACAGTCACCAATAAGTTTTAGGTTTCTGCCTTGAATTTACAGATGGCAGAGTCACATAATTGAAATGTCATATCTTTCAGGAAAGATACGATTTGTGTCCCAATTTTTCCATTTGCTTTGTAGAACTGAGGAGACTCACAAGCATCTTTAATCTAAGCTTCCCTAATTATAAAATATGTAGTAATATGTAATTTATGAATTTAACATTTGTAAAACATTTCAATGGGGAAGTACTCAGGATGGTATTGATGCTGAAAAATGTATAAATATGAATTGCAAATCACTGCCAATATGATTAATCAAATGTCATTTCAGCATTTACATGTATTCCCCTCTTAAATCTACAGACAGCTATTGCTTTTTACCACGCAAATGAAAAAGTCAAAGGAAAACATTTTTTGTTACAGGTAATATGAAAATATAAAATCAATATAAAAATAATTGAAAGATTTTTAAAAAATACTGAGACCATTTCCTTACCTGCGGATTAGTAGGTGCCATGGGGATGCCCTGCTTGCTCAATTAAGTTTTCCTGGAATGGCTAGAATACTGCATGATGTTCTTATCCCTCAAAGTATAAAGGTAAATTTTGTGCTGACTTATCAAAAAATATTTGAAAGATGCATTTAACAATCTGAAGAATTGAAAGACATATGTTCTTTATTGTTAGCTTTGTTCACTAATTTGTTCATAAACACATCCATCTAATCTAAATGTATTTTTAATTAACTCAGACTTTCAAAATATTTTAAAATATTTTTTTACTTAAAAAATCTTACATCACATAAATGTGACATAAAAAATATAGGGCTTCCTGTATGACCCATTCCCCACACCTCCCAAACCCTCCCACAAAAACAACATCCTTCATTAGTGTGGTACATTCATTGCAATTGATAAACACATCCTGAGGCGTTGCCATTGAGAATGGACCATAGTTCACATTGTCATTTACACTCTCTCCCAAACAATTCTGCAAGTTATGGGAAGATATAAAATGGCCTATAACTGTCATTGCAATGTCATTCAGGGAGATTCCCTCGTGCCCTAAAAGCCCCCCCCCAGTACAGCTGTTTTTCCCTCTCTCTGTCTCTAAAGCCTCCAGTGGTTACTGCTTCTACAACAATGTTGTAATTTCTTCCATTGCTAGAATCACAATAAGTCTATATTAGAATACCAGTAAGTCCACTCTAGTCATTGGACATTCCCCAATCTTGAGGATTCTGGAATGGTGATGTCCACTCCACATCTAATTGAGAGGGGTCTTTGATTCCATACATTTGATGGATGGGACTCTCTCACTTGCAGTTGTAGGCTCTCTCAGTTTCTTCGTATGTTGGTTATTAATCCTCACCTACTTGTTAGTTGCCCTGGGTGAGTCCAATGAACTGGAGAGTAGGTGTTACAACTCCACTGAGGCTCAGGGCCCAGCTGGCACATGGACAGCCCAAAGATTCCAGTTTCTTGAATATATACATTCAAACCCCACCACCAACTATAGGTTTAAATAGAAGGGACAGATGAGCCATATGTAAGGAAGCCATAACTGAGTCAAACTGTCACTCTCAGAAACACAAACACTAAAGTAGGGCCCACTGGTAAGGCACCAAACTTTGGAGCTATCTGCCCTGACAATAGGACCTGGGTGTCTGCAGAGTCCTCAGGAGTCCCAATATTTGGGGTAGATTCTACTTTGGTAGCCTACGAGATCCTGCTAAGGTGTACATAAGCCTTACCTCTGGGACGACCTCCCAACTCATTTTGAAGTCTCTTAGCCACATAAACTCATTTGCCTTTACCTTTTCCCTCTTTCATTTGAGCACTTTTTCCAGTTGCATTACTAGTGGGGGTTTGGTAGTAATCCCTTTGTGCCAGGGAGGCTCATCCCCAGTAGTCATGTCCCAAGCTTGCAGGAAGGTAATGCATTTTATATGCTGAGTTTGGCTTAGAGAGAGACTACATTTGAGCAACAAGGAAAGTAAAGGTTCATAAGTACATTCATCAATATTGAGGACCCATAAATTGTCCATCCTCATTTAGTCGTCCGTGTCCCTGTACTCAGGGGATTCTTGCTGTCCCAATAGAGAATGTGGCAGAGCTCCCCAGGATGGGAATTCAATATTTCAGTTATTATGTGAAATTCCAACCACCATGAAAATGCCCAATGAGCACTTGTACACGTATATATTTCTTATAGGTATGCCCTGGGTGAACCTCCTCCCATGCATCCCTACCCTTTCACAACAATGATCCTCCCCTGCCACAGTTTTTACCTTTCTGTGATCCAAAACTTCTTCAAAATTGAAGCTAAGAAAATAAATAACTAGTATTAATTAGAAAATGAAATAATAATGATAGTTTTTGAAAATAGCAAATAAAATACAAAAAATTTTTAAAATTGGAATAATAAAAATAAATAAAAATACAAATAAAAAATTGACATTATGTCTTTCATAACTGTAAGATCTGTTATCTTGTATGCACAGTGATGTTTTCTGTTTGTTCCCCCAATGTCTTTTTTTTTTTTTCATTTTAACTTCAAAGAAGCTTTAAGTTAAAGAAAAGTCACATACAGAATATAGTGGATTCCCATATAGCCAATTTCCTCCCCTTTTCCCCTTTCCCCTCTTAGTAACATTTTATATGTGGATCATACATTTGTTATAATAGATGTAGAAATATTAATACTAACCATGGTCAATGATTTATATGGTGTTTTATATTTTGGACCATACATTTTTATAAATTTTGATGAAATTTAACATGGCCTGTATCCATTATTGTAAGATCATGTAGAACACTTCCTTCACCCCCAAAATGCCCCATATTTCCATCTATTTTATTCCTCCTTTCCCCTCTGCTCAGGACCATGGCAACCACTAAGCCCTCACTCCTTGAAGAACAAGATATATGGTTACCTGCAACAACATTGAGGGATTGATATATTGGGCTGTCTTCACCTATTAGGCACTGCCTATGGTTTCATGGGATTCCCACTCCTCTATTTGAGATATATTCATTCTTTGTTTCCATGAAGAACTAATAATTCTCCTAAAAATATTGGAATGAAATATTTTAACACAAAAAATAAAAAAGAAAGCATCATTTTGTGAATACTTTCTCTATCTATATTTTCTATTCTTTTCCCTAGTTGCATGTCTTGAAACACATCAAATAAGTGGTTGGTTTAGTCAAGAAGTGTAAGTGATAAAAGGAATGAGGAAAAGTTTTAATTTATGAAGATTTTATTCCTGTACTCTTCTATCATTATCTAGAGTCAATTATCATCCACAAATTACCTTTGGGTGAAGCCTATTATGGACACCAAGGACTGTATTCACATGATTTTCCCTAAGGCCATCTGGAACTGAATATGGAGGCATTTGTTATAAAAGAGAATTATTCCTTTCAGGATATCAATATGTCAAATAAATTTACACACTGGCCTGCATCTGAACTAAGATTGGACCATGATCAGAAATCTTGATTTGCCTATTTGGGAGGAGAAGACAATATTATCTTGTGAGTATTTTTGTTATTAGTTTCTTTTTCCTTATCTTTTACCTCACTCCATATATCACTCACACTTCTTGCCTTCCAGAATCTACTCTCTCTTGGGGCTCACCTGTGAGCAACCAGGAATGGGGCTTGACTCTTTCTGAACTTCCAATATCAGTCTTGGCTGTTCTGCTCTTTTCCCAAGTTCAGCTGTAATCTAGCATGCACAGAGCAGAGCTAGTCTTCTCTCGAACTGCTCCATGGGCCCAGTTTCTTTGGGAGCTTTGTACTTATGCAATCCTCTCTCTCACATTGCAGAATCAAATTTGTCAACCCCCTTTCTCCTTTGAATATGTCTCAGACCCAGCAAGTGGATGGAGACTCAACATGAAACACACTCCTCTCACATAATCCAGTCAATTGAGTCTCACACCCACAGGAATAGATTAATTTAACTCATAATATTTCTCTTTTTGGAATTCATAAAAAAATTTCAGACCTCCACGGGGTACCATTTCACACTCCCACTCTCTATGTATAGGAATCCCATATCCTCCACATAAATGTCAAAATATGTATACAGGTTCCTTGAAACTTTAGAAAATCTAATAGATGTGTATTGGTATGACACAGTGGATTTAATCTTCATTAAGTTAATTATTCATGTAGAATACCTTTTCATAAGTTTATCAGAAAATTAGATTTTCTCTTTCTGAAATGTTTCTTCAATCATTTTGTTCATATTATTATTGGTTTTTCATAGGAGTTGCTCATATAATATGAATCAGTTTTCAAATGCATTATTATTAATGACTTCTTATCCAATTTATGGCTTCCTTTCAATATAAACTAATAGAGTAATTCAAACAGAAATTCACAATTTTAATCAAGTACAATTTTATTTTTTTCTCTTATTATTAGTGCTTTTATAAAAATTATAAATTCCTGCCTATTCCAAGGCAGGAAACCCTCTTATATAGCTTTCCTGGAAGCCTTATTTATTTTTTGTTTCTTTGTTATATTACCTTTTTAATAGGCAATATATTTTCCAGACTTCCACCTCATATTTATATTTAAGAACTTGAGGTGTATGGAAAAGTTTTATTTTTTCAATATAAGTATCAATTTTGTCCATCAACTTTTATTGAAAGGACCATTATTTTGCTGTATATATGTCTATGTGGGTTCTCTATTCTCTTCCATTGGTTTATTTATCAGTATTTTCACCAATATCATATGGCTTAGTTACTTTTGCTCTGTAGAAATCATGAATTCTGTCAGTGTAATTTATTCATAATTGTTATTCATCAAAATTGTCATAGATTGTTTGCTCATTGGTTTCCTTATATAAATTTTATGAATAGCTCTTTTTTAGATTTTACAATCACACACACAAAGAGAGACTATTGGCGCTTTTATTCAAATTTCATTGAATTGAGTAGACAGTTTTGTAAGAATTAATCTCTTAAAATTTAAAATTTTCTTATGTATGAATTACTTCTATCTCTCCATGTGTTAGTCTTCTTTATTTTTGTGCTATGATATATTCTAGTGCTCATTAATATAATTTATACAATTTTCATTAGATTTATTCTTACATTTTTAATAGAATTTCATGCTACATTTAATATTATTTTTAATTCTTACTAATTGTCAAATATAGTATATAAAATCCAATTGGATTCATGGAGTAATATCAGTTGAACTAGCAAAGTTAGAGCATTTCAAGGGCATGTCCTGGAACAGATAATTCAAGAAAAATCAAGAAATTCTGTCAAATTAAACTTTGTAAGAACTATGAATTATAGGCTATGATTTACAACAACAAAAATAAGACTAAAGAAAAGCAAGGTAATTTAGACATTGGTAGGAGTGTTCCATGACATTTTACATAGATTATCATGCCCCCCTACCAGAATGCACTTGGTCTTAAAGATAGCTGCTGGTATTCCTTGCATGGGAATTTGATTTAGCAGTGAGAAGAGCATACTTTCCAGGATATAAATCATGTTTATCTGTTCTGGTCCATCTGTGGTATTGTTAAATAAATGATGCATGGTGTTTCCATTTGTGTCAACTGAGAACTCCCCAGTGCAAAGAGTGGATGTGCAGATGACATTTCTTGAAATGATTGCAAGTCAAGTAAAGAAACTGTTGCAACCTGGGGAAAATTATAATTGAGGCAAATAATAGACTTCTTGAAAGCCAGGAAGAAAAGATGGGAGAGAGTTACTTTGGAGAATAATGGCTTTGTAAAATATCAGATATATAACAAAGAAACTAGAAGACATGAACATGTGACCAGCAGGACACTTGCTCTGAAAAGATATGAAAATACCCTGTTTTTAGCTTTGGCTAATCTATAGACTCAAAACACAGTAATGGAAGACTAGGGCAAGTTTTAAATAGCTAGGGTAAGAATTGAAGGACTTCACCACCTTAGCACCAATTTGAAAAGTCTTGGGGATGTTTCTGTTTTCTTCTTCTTTTTCTATTTCCCCCCTGAGTCCAGTTGTTTAAAGAAATCTGTGATGATACTAGCTGACCACAAACTAAATGAGTAGAAAAGTCAAAGACAAACCCCAAAAAACATAGGAATATACAACAAAAAGTGTGAACCCAAATGTAAACAAAGAACAATAATTTATGATATTAATATAATAATTTGTTTCATCAATTATATCAAAGATACCGCACCCATACAAAATGTTGATAATAGGGAAAAGACCATGTGTGAAGAGAATATAAAGGATCTCTGCATTTTCCACATTATTTTTCTGTAAACCTGCAGCTTCTCTAACAATAAAACACTTATTCATTGTGTGATGAAACCAAGATGCATTTTAAGATGCATTGTTGAATGTTTCATCTTAGAAATAGTGACTTTAAGTCATAATAAATTTTCTCAAACAATGAAAGATGATCATGCTTAAAGAAGAACTCAGCAAGTGCTGAATTAGAAAAATAAAATCTAAAATTGGTTGGGGAATCTCAGGGAAAATTCACCCCTCTTGGCCTCTCTACCTACCTTATATCTGATTGGCAGATTGTGTGATCCACAGCAGTGGTTTAGTGGCATAAGCCATTCCAAAGGCCGGTCTCTGAGACCTATTTGAATCATGGGGGCAACTTAGGACTTGTACATACAATATGGGTACCAGAAGGCAAATTGAATTATAGAAGTTGCTGTGTGTATGCACATATTCCAGTTAGAATATCTCCAACATGAATAGTGGTTCATGTAAATGAAAATATTGCATGACTTTGTTTACCAACCTGAAATGGCATCCAGGAAGACTGACTCAGGGTATACGTCTGGGTTACAAGTTACAAGGGATAGAAAGGCAATGAATTAAGCATGCCTGAGCCTGAGTAGTCACAGTCCTGAATGTAGGAGTAAAAAGCAAACCAGGGTATAAGGATGGAGATGAGCTAACGGCAGATCAAGAGATTAAAAAAAAATGTAATTAAAACAAAAAGGCCAACTCAGAACCCATGGAAGAGAAGCAGAAGAGAGAAAGTTCTTTCCTGGGAAGGAAACAGTCACACACACTGGAGATTTATTGAAAGCTACCAAACATGCTCAAGAAAATCAGTAAAAACTGGGCGAAGTATTGGATAAGAGCCTCAACACAGAATCAATCTACAATAAAACCTTAGGTAAGAGGGAAAAATCTGACATCCATTGTTAGCTAATCAAAATAATGAAATATCCAGACTTCAATAAAAATTCACAAAATATACAATGCAACAATAAGAAAATTACAATTCAAAGGAACAAAATAAAACAACAGAGGAAGTTTAGACATTGGAACAACTAATCAAACATACTAAGGCATCTCTTTTACATAAGTTCAATGAGCTGAAGGAGGGAATGGGCAAAAAACTAAAGGAAATCAAGAAGGTGATGTATCAACAGAAAGAGGAATTAGAAATCTTTAAAAGTTGAGTGATGGACCCAAAATGAACTTTTCTGGATAAAAAACACAATAACAGATGATAAAAAGCCATTAGAAGTGTTTAAAAGCAGGATTAAATATAAATAGAATGAATCAGTGAATTGGTAGAAAGGGTGACTGAAATGATTCAGTTAGAAAAGCAGAAAGAAAAAAGAATGAAAAAAGTAGACAGAATGCAAGGAGCCTGTGAGGTAACATAAAGAGTTCCAATATATGCATTATGGGAATCCCAGAAGGATAAGAGAAGGTGGAAAAGTAGATATTTGAAAAAATCATGGTTAAAAACTACCAAAAATTGACCAAAAACATGAGTATACCCTTTAAAAGTCTCAATGAACTTGAAACATGAGAAAACCAAATGTACTCACTCCAAAACATATAAAAATAAGTGTTGAATGAATAATGAAAACAAAATTCTGAAAGCAGTAAGAAATAAGTGACTGGTGGCATACAAAGAGTCTTCAATAATATTAAGTGCTGATTTCTCATCACAAACCCTGAAGGTGAAAAAAACAGTGACATGACATTTAAAGTATGGATAGAGAAAAAATGTTGGGCAATAATTCCATGTCTGGTAAAACTATATTTCAAAAATGTTGGAGTTTTTAAGATGTTTGAAGATAAACAAATTTGAGGGAGTTCATCATCACTAGACCTTCCCTAAAAGAAATGCTAAACAATGAAGGATGTTGTTTAGGTTGAAAGGAAAATACTTAGTAGCTTTAAGTTCTACGAAGAAATAAACATCATTGGTAAAGATAGCAATAGGGTAAATGCATATTTCAGTATTATTTTATTCATGTTATGTGTATGCAAGTCTAATGAAAAATGTTAATAATAGGGAAAACTGCTTGGGTACAGGGAATATGAGATCTGTGCCTTTTCTGCATGATTTTTCTCTAAACCTACAACTTATCTAACTTCAAAAAATCTTAATGGGTAAGTGGTGCCACCAAGTTGCACTGAAAGATATACTGGTGAATGTCTCACTTTAGAAAAGTGAACAAAAGGCAAAGGAAATTTTCTCAAAATATTGGTAGATGACAGAGCTCAGAGAAAAATTCAAAAAATGCCAAATTAGAAAAAAAGTCTAAAATTCTTCAGAGATTCTATAGAAAAATTCACCCAACTCTAATAATTAAAATTCTCTACTAACCTCCGAATTAATTGGAAGTTTGTGTGTTCCAATGCAGTGGATTGCTGGCACAAGTGCATTCAAAGGCAGGTTTCTGAGACTTGACAACCATGGTGGCAGCTTGGGAACCTGCACATCCAATATGGGTCCATAAAGTCAGATCAACTCATGGGGGTGGCTGAGTGGTCCAGTTAGGGTCTCTCAGACCTGAATAGTGGTTCACATAAATGAAAATATTGGGTAACTTTGTTAACCAAACTCAACAGGCTCTGTGGAAAACTGATTAAAGCCATAAGCCTGAGTCTGTGAATTTGAAAGCTTTGGCGGGGGGGCATAAAAGCAATCAATTAAGGGGACCTGAGCTAAAGAGCAATTATAGTGCTGAAAATGCAAACCAGGGGGCAGGAAGTAGAGCTGAGCTTAATGCAGCTCCCAGGGAGGACAAAAACAGAAAAAAACACAACTGCAATTTTATAAAAAGTATAGGTCAGAGCCCAAGGAAAAGAAGCTGGAGAAAGGAACTCCTTTTATAGAAGGGAAATAGTCAATCAGACTGGAGAATTATTGAGTGGTACCACATATGCCCAGGTAAAGTCATTTAACAGGGTTAATTGTTGATAAAAGCCTCAACACAGAATCACTTTCCAAAAAAACCTTAAGGAAGGGGGAAAATCTGAAGTCCAGAGTTAGCAAATAAAAAAAAATCAAATATCCAGGCATCAACAAAAATTCACAAAGCATACAAAGAAATTAAACTAACTTATTTATCACATAGGTATTAGCAAATAGCCTTTAGCAATCATCATTCAGGAATCATCCTATATACATTTTTTGGAGGGGAAACCTCTAAATGAAATATGCTTGTGTTGTTTCTGTGCTGTAGTTTAATAAAATGACTATATCTTAGAACTTATGTTTGGACCCCCAAAGTTGGAAATAGGCAATAAAGTTAATTTTTAAAGAATTTACAACTCACTTCATCAATGTGGGAATAATTATTTAATATTAAAATAAATTTCCTATCACTTTCTTGAATAAAGCTTTTTTCTCATAATTCTCTTTACAGCCTCTTTTATTTGCTTATTTCTAAGACTATAGACAATGGTATTCAAAAAAGGAGGGACTATAGAATAGAACACAGAGGTGACCATGACCTGAACTGTGGTTTTGAATGGGAGGTTGGCATTATATATACAGCAATGATAGAGTTACAAAGACAGTCACCACAATGTTGTGAGTGATTAAAGTGGAAAAGGCCTTTCCTCGTTCTCCTCTGGTTGGAAATTTGATAACAGTTTGAAATATGTGAATATAAGACAAAGTAATGAAGGCAAAGCAGCCACCAACAACCACCACTGCAAAGATAAAAATTAAAATTTCATTGCTTAAAGTTTCAGAGCAGGAGAGCTTCAGTAGAGAGGGGATATCACAGAAGAACTGATGGATCAGGTTGGACTGACAGAAGGACAGCCGGAATGTGTTTGCAGTGTGAAATCCTGCATAGACTACACTACTGAGTACAGAAGAGAGTGTCATCTGGAGACAGATACGAGGGCTCATCATCATAGGATAGTGGAGGGCCTGGGTGATGGCTACATAACAGTCATGGGCCATGATGCTGAGGAAGAACAGCTCTGCACAAGCAAACATAAACACAAAGAAGATTTGAGCTGCACATCCAACCATGGAGATCACCCTGTTATCAAGCAGGAAGATGACACAAGCCTTGGATATTGTAACAGAAATGTAGCACATGTCCAAAACAGACAGATTCCTAAGGAAAAAGAACATGGGAATTTGAAGTTTCTTGTCTAGGGTGGTTACTATGACAATGAGAAAGTTCCCCATAAGGGTTGCCAAGTACATCAGTAGGAAGAGCATGGGATGCATTACTGTACTCCCACACATTAGAAAATCTTGTAAGCAGGAATTCAGTCACCATGGTGGAGTTGGGCATCTTTGAGGAATGTGCATCCTTTTACATATGCTCTTGAACTTAAAAAAAGCTAAGATTTCCCTGTTCAAAATATTTATTCTGAAACTCTGACCCATTAACTAAATATCTTGTTTTTCTGCTACTTTCTTTCACCAAACTTTTGCAAACAATGTTTTATCCGTACCACATTTTTTCATTTGATACTTAACAATCTGGCTCCTGTCAACATCTAAGTTTCTCAATTCAATAACATCTACATTGGAAGACTAATTGGCTGTTATTTCTATCTTCAGCCTACTGGCCTTTCTCAAATGTGAAGTGTGCTATAAAGGTTTCAGCCCTTTGTGCTATATCTCTGCTCTCCCTTGAGTCACCTTTATATTGGTTTAGTCACTCATCTCATTTAAAGGTAAACGGGGGTGGGGTGCAAACTTTCCTTTCTCGATAAGTCCAAATTGCATTTTTAATGACATTCTAATATTTTAGTTTGGAATTCTCTTCTTTCATCTCCTACCCTGAACACTTCCCATTCTACTTTATCTTCTATATTATTCTGCCCTGATTTAACTTTCTACCATTGTTTTCCAGTATTTTCCCCATCTTGTTTTCCTTTTTATCTTTTACACAGCTTGCACTCAATAGCTGTAATAATTCTAGCAAGTCATTAAGATCAATCTCACATTATGGTCCTTAACCTGCCCTTAATCATGCATGATGTACTGTATAACCTTCTGACTTCCTGTAACACTTCACTTGCAATTTTCTTTTTCATACTAATGATTTCATACTACTTATACTTGATGTACTTGATTATGTTTTGAATCTCTACCAGTTTATTATAAAATACATTAGTTGAGACAATGAGTTATTGAACTAAGATCAACTTAGATAGAATACATGGCATCTTAAAATCAGTAATCAAAGGTTTCCAAGGTATATTTTGTATAGCATTAATCCCATTAATTTAATATTATTTAAATATTTCAAAATGAATATCTCTGAAAATACAACAAAATCATTAAATCATGTTATTTGCGGGGTAGCTAATAAGAGGTAGATATACATCTCTTTTTGTTTCACTTGTACTATTTGAAATTTCTAAGGTCTTTTAATACCATCGATACATATTTTAATATTTTGGGGATGATCACCATACCTAAAGAAGCTATGAGTTGATATATTGATTAATTTCTTGTTTCAGGCAATTCTTAATTTCACCACATTCTTTCTGGTTTTAGAAAATAGGAAAAATGACTGCTAGTATTTTTCTTGCATCTTATAAGTAGATATTATTTGTGTGAATGAATACTTATTTAATAATATTATGAAGTAGAGTTATATGAAATGTGATATCCAATAGGTTGCATAAAACATTATGTTATTCCATAAATCCTAAACATATTCCAGAATTGAAGCTGAGATAGAAAGAGATAATTTTCTGCTCATGGGCAAACCTATGCACAGTTTTGTCATAATTAATTAAATTAAAAAATATACACAAATAATTATTTACAATTTTAAGTTAAAACACAATAACCATAATTAAATTTGTTTAAATAATATAAATTAGCATTCTGTACACAGAAACCACTTTGCTTGCTTCCCCTACATTCTTTGCTGCCATTGTCTCCATCACGTGCTGCTGTCTACTCACTCTGCATGTCCATTAATAGCTCTAAATTTTGCTCAATCTTCTGAAATGAGTTGAATATGATAAATGTAATTGAATATGATGAATATAAAATAAGTTGTTGGTCTCATTTTGTGAGTATCTACTTGATGTATATTTTCTATTTAATTTAATTTGCTGTCTCTCAAAAAAAGTGATCAGAGAAGGAGAGAAGTAGTGGTGATTAATGGAGAGATGGGAAGAAGAGAAAAGAAGAAATTAATAACACCAACCATACAAAAGTCAATAGTCTTTTTTTATGCAAATAGACAAGTCTGGATTTCTGGTTTGGGTCCTACATTATTTAAGGTGCAGACAATGAAGAGATGACATATTTATTTGAGATGTCTAACATTATGGCAGGAAACATTCAGCTTTAAAATATGGTCTCTGTTCAGCTTTAGTTTAAAATGTGTGGACACAGTGATATTAGAGAAAACATCTGAGAACAGAGGCCTTGTTATTAGTAATAGCCATTTCCCAGGGGAAATTTCAAGGAAATAATTGGCCCCACTTGGTGAGGAAAGATGTCCCTAGTGAAAATTGTGTAGCTTAAAACTTTTTTATATCAAGAGCTATTGATATATCATTAAACTGTGAATTTTCTGTGGATCCCAGAGAACAAGTAGTAGAGGAGAGGTCCAGATCTCAGCCTCTGTCAGATGCCTGGAAATGAGGTTCTCCACTCATCCTCATAGTTTCCATATAAGAAATGGAGTGAATTTCACTCACTAGTAAAGCCAAACTCATGTGATTTGTTAATGGACAAAACAGCTTGTTTTAGTTTCTTGGCAGCTCAAGCAAATACCATGAAATTGGTCAGTATAAATAATGGGAATTTGTTAGCTCACAGTTTTGATTCTAAAGAAAAATACAAATCAAAACATAATCAAGGCAATTCTTTCTTCCCAAAGTCTGATATTCTGGGGCTAGCTGCTGGCAGCCCTCATTTCTTGTCTTCCCTGTCACATGGCAGTGCACATGGAGCCTCTCCTGGCCTCTCTGTTCTGGCTTCCTGTGGCTTTCTCTGCCTGAAATTCATTCCACTAATAAAGGATTCCAGTAATTTGATTAAGACATATCCTGATTGAGGTGGGCCACATTTTACCTGAAGTGATCTATGCAAGGTTCTACTTACAATGGATTCACACCACAGTAATGGATTAAGTTTAATAACTTGTTTTTCTGGGGTACATATAGCTTCAAATCACCACACAGCCCTTGTGAGATTGTCCAAATTCTGACATTAAGAGATCAAATGTCATTTCCCAGCCTGAGTCTAATGCCCAGATCATTGAACTTCATTTCCTGTGCTCAGTTCTTCATCTGTCAACATGTCAACTGGAAGCATCAGTGCCACCCACAGGATCCTCTAGAGAGTGTGACACATGGGAGGAACTAAAATATTCTGGACTATTAACGCCATGTCATATATATAAGGAAATGTCAACAATATCCATTTTTCAGTTTTCACAGTTTTGATCTGAATGGATCATTCAGATTCAGGAACCTTTCCATGAATCTTAGAAGTGTGACTTACATTTCTGTGATTGACTTCCAGTTTAAATCAACTATGCTAATACAGCACACTCAGTGTAATTTTTAAGTGTATCATTCATACAAGAACATACGCAAACAATTAGAGTATAGTAAAAGTTGTGAACTTACAAAATAAGATGCATAACATCATACAAAGATCACATACATCACCCCTCTAGCAACACCTTGCATTGTTGTGATACATTTGTTACAAACTAAGCAAGAGAATCATCAAAATATTACTGCTAACTATATTCCATATCTTACAGTTGCTGTATTTTCCCCAACCCACACTATTTTTTAAATTAATCAATTTTAGTGATATATATTAATAAACCATACAATTTATCCAAAGTGTACTATCAACGGTATTTGGTATAATCACATAATTAAGTGTACATCACTTCAGTCATTATTAAAGCATTTTCATTATTTCAATAATAATAATAAACAAAATTAGACAAACAAGGAAATTCCTTCCCTCTCAATCTCTCTGTTTCCCCTGCTGTACATGGCTGCTATTTCTGGCTATTCTTGCACAATAATTTATTTTTTTATTAAGCAATTTTATTGAGATATATCTGCATACCATATGATCTATCCAATATATAATTAATGGCTTTTTTTTAGCTGTTAAAAAGACCTCCTCAGTGGGGTAGAGTTAGACTCAGTTGTGGTTTCCCTACACATGGCTCTTTAGTCCTTCTATTTGAATCTATAAGTAGTACTAGATTTGGTAGATGTATGTCCAAGAGACTTAAATATTTGGGCAGTACATGTGCCAGCTGGGCCGTGAATCTCAATGGAGTTGCAACACTTACTTTACAGTTCATTGGCCTCACCCCAGACACTAACAAGGAGGTGATGATGGATAACTACCATACCAAGGTACCGAGAGAGTTTACAGCTGCAAGCAAGAGAGTCCCATCCATCAGCCCTAAGGGATCAAAGCCCCTCTTAATTAGAGGGAGAGTGGACATCATCATCCCTGAATCATCAGGATTGAGGAACAAACTATGGACTAAAATAGACTTAACGGTATTCTAGTTTAGACTTATTGTGATTCTAGCAATGGAAAAAACTATATAATTGATTTGGAGGCAGTGGCCCCTGGAGGCTCTAATGGCAGTGATAGGGAAAGACAGGTGTAGTATTGGGGCATTTTCTGGACTTGGGAATTGTCCTGAATGATTTTGCAATTACAAATACAGGCCATTATATATCTTGTCGTAACTTATAAAGTTGTGTGGGAAAGAGTGCAAACTACAATGTAAACTGTAAACCATGCTTATTGGAAATGCTCCAAAATGCTCCAAAATGTGTTCATAAATTGCAATTAATGTATCACACTAATGTGGGATGTTGTTAATGTGGGAAAGTGTGGGAAATGTGGGAATCTCTTACTTTTTTATGTAACATTTATGTAATCTAAGTAACTTTAAAAAAATAAAAATTAAAAAAGACTTTTATTGTAAAATTGTAAAATAAATAGAAAAATAGATTGAAAGAAATTACAAATTTTAAAAGAGATTGCATGGCCAGGTTAGATTTAATATAATCACTTATAAGAAACAAATAGTATAGCAACAAAGATTTATAAATATAAACAATAATTCTAATATAATAGAGTTTAATTATAACATAATTATAATTTTTATATTACAACTCTATTGGACATAATCTCAAAGAATGAAATAAATTATTGGTTTAATTATTTAATTTCCATTTAGGCCATAAATCTTTCTGGATAATCAAATTCTTATTTGGAAATTCTACACATCTTATTGGAATGAATTACAGCAGATAAGAATATGACAATTCATAATTTTATGAGACAAAAAGAAATCAAAATCTTTTTCAACAGTAGTCATGTTAAATCATTATTGATCCAAATGGAATATTTTAATTAAAGAGTATGCATAAGAAAGGGTTAAAGAAAAATGAAGTATCAAAAATATTTCTTCTCCATTCCTCCTCAATTAAAAGCAAGTGTTTATTTTATATGAAGGAACTTACAGAATACAGATCACAGGAAATATTTACTAGTTGCACTGAGTAATTATTGTTCATATACTATAATATTGTTATTTTACATTTATCTGGTCTACTGTAGCTTTTCTTTTGTCACTATTTGCATGGAATACATTTTTCAACCTTTCACTTTTAATCTTGTTGTGTTCTTATGCCTGGTTGACAACATGTAGACAGCTCATGTTTTCTTTGTCCATTCAGTTAATGTCTTTTGATTGGGGATTTCAATCCATTAACATTCAGATAAAGGCATTACTTACTTCATCTATGTTGCCCTTTGGTTCTCTGTTGTCATACTGTTTTATTGTCTGTCTTCCTATCCTGTAGTTTACCCTTCCTAATAATCTTAATTTCTAAGCTCTTCTCCAAATTTCTAATGCTTTTTTTTTTATTTCAGGCTGCAGCAACCCCTTTAGTAGCTCTTGTAAATTTGGTCATCTGGTAACATATTCTATCAGTTTTTGTTTGTCTGTGAAGACTTTGAAATCAACCTCATTATTGAAGGACAGCTTTACCAGTTACAGAATTCTTAGCGGGCAGTTTTTCTCTTTCAGTACCTTAAATACATCATACCATTTTCTTCTCTCCTCTATGGTTTCTGATGAGAGGTCTGTACTTACTCTTATTGGGTTTTCCTTGTATGTGATGCTTTGCTTTTCTCTTGCTGCTTTCAGAATCCTCTCTGTATCCCTGATATTTGTCATTCTGAATAGTAGGTGTGATGGGGTAGGACTATTTGTTTTTTTTCTATTTGGGGTATATATTTTTTCTTGGATATTGATATTTATGTCTTTCATAAGTATTGGGAAGTTTTCAGTCATTATTTCCTCAAACATTCTTTTTGCCCCTTTTCTATTGTCTTCTCCTTCTGGGACACCAATAATGAGAATGTTTGTGCATTTTACATTGTCATTCAATTCCCTGAGACTCTATTCCATCTTCAACATTCTCTTTTTTTCTGTTTTCTGTCTTTTCCATTTCAGATATTCTGGCTTTGAAGTAATGAATTCTGTCCTCCAGCAATTCAAGTCTGCTCCTATGTGCCCCTAAAGTATTTTTAATCTCATCTATCATGTCTTTCATTCCTATAAAGTCTGTTACTTTTCTTTGTAGGCTTTCAAATTATTCTTTATGCTCTCCCAGTGTAGTCTAAATATCCTTTACTTCTTTAGTCATATTTTCTATAGATTCCTTGAAGTGATTTAGGAAAGTTGTGTGATTATCACTCATTAATTGTCTTAAATCCTATATCTCTTCAGGATATTTGGTTTGTTCTTTTGGCTGAGCCATATTTTCCTGTTTCCTAGTATAGCTTGTAATTTTTTGCTGATGTCTAGGCATCTCAATATGTTGGTGAATTTACTCTGATGACCAATTTCTTTCCCTTGCATTTAGTTTTTTTTCACAGCTTTTCATTGATATTTGGTTCAATTTATTTTCAGTCTTTAAAATTGCCCAGCTTAAGTTTTCAAAATTGGGCCATGGACCCACTAGTGGGGCACAGATTTTCTCCCATGGTTTGGATAAAGAAATCATGAACAGTTTTTGCCCATGCAATTTCCAGACAGGCCAGCAAATTGTGCTAGTTAGTGCACCATTCTACTGAAGTGTTTCAGTATCAGCTTTCCTGTGTTCCTGTGTTGAATCTCCAGAGTGGGGATTCAAAGTGGGCTCTGCTGCCTGAATTCACTGAAGAAAAGCACCAGGACCACCTCTCCCTTTCCCTTGAAATAGCTGACAGGAAGGAAGATATCTGTTCCCCTCAGTTAGCTGCAGAAAATCAGGGGTTTTAACCCAGTTTAATATCTTGTGGGTGGGGAAGAAACCCATTCCAAACTGCCATGGATACTTGGTAACTCATATTTTTCCTTTTAGCTTCTTTGCTCTCTGTCCCTCACCCTCCTGAGAGTTATGTAGCACTGTCCTGGTCTGTTGAACCCCAAAGCAGGTTTCTCAGACAGTTTTTGCCTCTCTCTGTTGTTTTTGTGAGAACATTGAACTCTGCCTTTTATTCCATTACCATCTTCACATCAAAATTTTAAATCACTAAAATATGTTGTTTTTAGCCCACTATGTGTTCTATTTTGAAATATGTTCAAGCTGCTTTGAACAGAGTGTGTAAAACCTTGGAACAGTAATCTATATATGTACCAATTAGAAAAATTTATTCAGTTATACACTTCAAGTTCTTCATACTTTTACTGGTGTTTATCTCATGTTTTATATACTGACTAAATTGAATTTACATCACCAATTTTAGCTTTGGATGGTTTAAAATTCTTTCTTTTTATAATGTCCTTTAATGCAGAATATATTTAGATGCTATGATAGTATGTGCATAGAAGTTTGGAATTGTTATATCTTCCTGTTAAGTACACTTTAACAACTTCCTGATGCCACATATTAATGAACACAGTTGCCTTCACTCTTTTTTTTTTGCAATTTTCTGTGTCCATATGAGATAGTATTCTCACATTTCTTACATTTCTTAAACCATCAGACTCATGGCATTGAATTTTTCTCTCCTTCTGTTTGATTAAATATACCTTTATTTTTCCAACGTTTCAATACTTTCAGATGTATGTATCTATTACTTTGACTTCTTTCATTGAGTAGTATGACCATTCAAACTTCTTAAAAATTGAACCTTACAACATATATATATATATATATATATATACTTTTTTTGTAGCTGTTTGCTCATCTTAAATTATATCAAGTTTTTCCAAGTACTGTATCAGTACTTTTATTTTTCATTTCAGGGAATATTCCATCATAAGAAATAGTCAACATATTATTTATGCATTTACCTACTAATTGATATTTTGGCTATTACCAGATTTGGCTATGAGGAAAATAAATTTCCTAAAAGGGTAATTTACATGTTCTGACAGACATAAATACTCATTTTTTCATGAGATGTGGAAGAGGAACTACTAGATCAAACATACATATCTACGGAGTTCTAGGAAGATTGTGTCAGAGAAGGCAGGCAGAGATCAACTGTCTCACAACAATAATGGAGAAAGGGCCAAAAGCTGTACAAGCGACCTGCTTCAGTGGTCATCAGTGGTATACAACTCCAAGGAGGTTGAGAGACAGAGAAACAAAGAGCACAAAACAACAAAATGATTTACCAAACCCCTGTGTGGTTGGTAAGGGATACTATCCCCCACCTCCAAGACATTAAGCTAGGATAAAACCCGTGGCTTACTGCAGCAGACTGAGAGGGGAACAGATATCTTCTTACCTGTGAGCTGTTACAAGGGAAAAGGGAGGGGGAGTCAGGGTGCTTCTCTTCAATAAATTCTGTCAGAAAAGCCTATGTTGAATCTTGGCTCTGACAAGACCAGAAACTCGGGAAAGCAGAGATTGAAAGAACCATCGCCCTGAAAAGGATCACTGACAGCCACCATCTGCTGGCTGGTCTGGAAATTGCACAGGGAAAAATTGTTTTTGGTCTCTCTCAACCTAAACTCCTGGGAGAAAATTTTCACCCCATTATTGAGACCCTGGCCAAATTTTGATAAGTTAAGTTTGGCAATTTTACAATCTCAGAATAACTTGAATTAAATATACAAGAAGAGATGTGGAAAAAAACTCTAGGCAAGAGAAAGAAATTGGCAACCAGAGTAAATGTACCAACATATACAGATGCTTAGACAAAGCAAAAAATTACAAACCCTACCAGGAAACAGAAAGAGATAGCCCAGCCAAAGCAATTTATCAAATATCTTTCAAGATACAGGATTTAAGAGCACTAATTATGATAATCACACAACTCTCCTAAATAAATCAAAAAAATTGAAGAAATATATGATGAAAGAGAAAAAGGATATTAATAAGACATTAGGCGCTCATGAAGAATAATTTGAAAGCTGGCAAAGAAAAGTAACAGAGCTTACAGGAATGAAAGACATCATCAATTACATTAAAAATATAATTTTCTTATTTTGTCTTCAATTTTTTCATTTTTTTCCTTCTCTGCTCATATTTCCAATCTTTTATTTTATTCTATATTTTCTCATTTCATATTTTATTCCACCTTTTTGATTCGTATTCATTTGCATTTTTTATGATTTTTTTTAAACTCATTTCTTATTTATTTTCCTGGATATTTTGTGATTTCTTTTCTACCATTTTTAAAATGTAATTTAAAAATTTTTAAATTACTTAGATTACATAAATGTTACAAAAAAATCATAGCCCACTCACTACCACTCCCACATTTTCTCACATGAACAACATCCTTTATTAATGTGGTATATTTGTTACAATGGATGATACTATCATTTTTATTATTACTATTACTCTATTCCTTGTCTCTCATTCCTTTTCTATGTTCATAATATCTTTTTAAAGTAACACAAACAGCTACAATGATATAGAAAAATTGGAACCAAGGGTCAAAAGGAACCATAACAGAAAACAAAATATTAAAATCTAGAGTATATAAACAAGCTAACCATGTGAATAAGCCCATTAAGATAAACAGATGCCAAGACACTGAAGAAAAAAATACAAGCCATACTAAGAAACAAGAAGACATTTTCCAGGCTAATGAACAAACTAAAAAACAGGAGGAGATGCAGAATGTGGAAAAACTATTAATGGATCTCCAAACAAATATTATGAATTAACTTAATGAAGGGAAGGGAGGGATAAAGGATATTAAGAAGGCACTGGGGGAACATACTGAAGAAATTATAAACATACATAAAAAGATACCAGATATGATGGTGATGAATGACAAAATACAAGACATTAAAAATTCACTGGAAGCACAAAGCAGCAGATTTGAAAAGGTAGAGGAAAGATTTAAGGATGCCAAATATAGTACACCTGAAATCAAACAGGTAGTAAAGCAGATAGAAAAAAAGAGAGCTGATTTCTCCTCTGAAATGAAGGAGGTGAGAAGGCAGTGGTAGGACATAGTTAAGGTATTAAAAAAAATTCAGCCAAGAATTATATATCTAATAATGCTGGCATTCAAAAATGAGGGAAAGTTCAAAATATTCACAAATAAACATAAATTAAGAGAATTTGTCTACAAGAAACCTGCCCTTTAGGAAATACTAAAGGGAGATTTGAAGGATGAAAGAAAAAAAAAAACAGAGAGAGAGAGTGGCAGTTTGGCATTGTTTATGAACTCTAAAAAGAGATCTTGGATTATGTTTGGGAATTGGCCTGGGCATATTAGATTGTATTGGATTCAGGTATTTCACTTTTACTTGATTAAATAATGATTAAGGCTTTGATTGGGCCATGACAGTAGGATACCCTTGGTGGGACTCACAGAGAAAATGACAAGGTGTAAGAGTTAGTTGAAGTTTTGATCCTGGAGCCTGGGATGTAAACACACAGAGAAACAGATATATGAGGAAAGAGAGAAGGCTCCATTAAACACTGCAAAAGACCTGGTGAGAGAGAAAAGGCCTAGAAGGTCTGATAGTCTACAGCTGATCTTGTGGAGAAAGCAGAGCAGCAGAGCCTTGTGAGAAATAAGCTCCAGGAAGGAAGGAACCCAGGAAGACTGGAAACTTACAGATGTTGGCAGCCATCTTGCTCCAATATGCAGCAACAGACCTTGGTGAAGGAAGTAACTTATGCTTTATGGCCTGGTAACACTAAGTTTCTTCCACAAATAAATACCCTTTATAAAAGCCAATAGATTTCTGGTATTTTGCATCAGCACCACATTGGCTGACTAAAACAGAATTTGGTACCAGGAATGGGGTCATGCTTTTGTAATCACCAAAATGCTAGAATGGTTTTATAAATGGGTAAGGAGTATTTTTTGGAGGAATTGTGAGAGGCTTGATGGAAATGTCCTATATTACTTTGAACAGACTGTTGTTAGGGATATGGATGTTAAAGAGACTTTTTATGAGGCTTTAGAAGTAAATGATGAAATTATTATTGGAAATTGGAGGAAAGGTGATGCATGTTTTAAAATTGCAGAGAACTTAACAAGACTAACTCCTGATGCTTTATGGAAGGCAGAATTTGAAAATGGCAAACCTGAATATTTAGCTGAAGAACTTTCCAAAGTAAACTCAAAGAATGCAGCTTGACTTGCCCTTGCAGCTTATAGCAAAATGCTAGACAAGTGAAATAAGGTGAGGACAGAATTGTTGGGCACAAAGATACCAGAAACTGATTATAGAAATTCCAAGACACTGGATATCAAGCTCCCAGATGATAGTGCCCCATTTGAGGATATAACTAAACTCAATGTGTCAATCAGGATTGAAGATACAGTCATCTCAGAAAGACTTGTGGAAATTCTTACTGTCTGATGGCTTGGACCCCTGATTCTTGCATGCTAAATCAACAAGCTTTTTGAGATAAATCTTTGAGCAAAACCACTGTCAGCTTGGACTAAAAGGTACATGGAAGGGAGAGACTGAAAGGGAAAAGATTTCAAGAGGAAAACCATGGAAACTGGCATCAGGAATTAAGACATTGCCTTGGGCCAAGAGAGGACCCCACCCATGTGTAGAGAGAGGGTGAGTCTGCTCCAACAGTTGAAGAGAGTGGATGTTCCCACCCGATGTTCAGGGAGAGTTTTGCTGCCCCAGGTTACAGAGAGGAGAGCAGCTGAGCCCAGAGCGAATCGGGCTGGGTAGAAAGACAAGGCCTAGAAATCCTGACAGTACACAGCTGACCTTGTGGAGAGAGCAGAGCAGCTGAGCTCTCAGAGAAAAGCCCCAGGGAGAGAGGAACCCAGGAATCCTGAACCTTTCAGGCATCGGCAGCCATCTTGCTCCAAGTAGCAACAGACCTTGGTGAGAGAAGTAAATTATCCTTTCTGGCCTCATGCCTGTAAGCTTCTACCCAAAATAAATACCCTTTATAAAAGCCAACCAATTTCTGGTATTTTGTATCAGTACCCCTTCTGCTGACTAAAACAGAGAGTGATGGATGAAAGTGTAGAAAGGAAGATTAATAGAAAGAACAACAAAAAAAGAGATAAAGAGGAATAGGGAAAAACAAAATATGACATATATAAACTTAAAGAAAATATGGCTATTGTAAGTAACACCTTGACAATAATAACACTGAATGTTAAAGGAATAAATTCTCCAATCAAGAGACATAGATTGGCACAGTGGAAAAGGAAATATGACATATCTATATGCTGTCTAGAAAAAACTCAACTTAGACCCAAAGATTCACGGAAGTTGCAACTGAATGCATGAAAAATTATTTTACATGCAAAAAATTACCAAAGAAGGGTGGGAGTACCAATATTAATATTGTACAAAATAGACTTCAAAAGGAAAACTATTGTAAGAGACAATGTAGGTCACTATACATTAATAAGAAAGGGTAATATATCAAGAAGAAAGAACAACCATAAACATTAGTGCACCTAACAAGGGTGCCCAAAAATGCATGAGGCAAACATTAGAAAAATTAAGTGGAGAAATAGATGCCTCTACAATTATATGAGGGGACTTTAATACACAATTATCACCATTAGACAGAACATCTTGACAGATGCCCAAATCATCTTGACAGAGGGTAATAAGAAAAAGAGATGTTGAATAATACATTGGAAGTTCTAAACCTAATAGATATATACAGTTCATTACACCCCAATATAGTGGGATATGCATTCTTCTCAAGTGTATATAGATAATCCTCCAGGATAGACCACATGATAGGTCACAAAATACCTCTATGAATTCAGAGAGATTGAAATTTTAACAAGTAATTTCTCTGACCAAAATGAAATGAAGCTGAAATCAATAAGGAGTAGAGACGCAGAATAAGCACAAAGATATGGATGTTAAACAGCATACTCTTAGAAAATCAGTGGAGCAAAGAGGGAATTGCAAAAGAAATCAGTAACTACCTTGAAACGTATGAAAATGAGGACACAACCTATTAAAACTTACAGGATGAAGCAAGCAGTGCTGAGAAGGTAATTTATAGACATAAATGCCTGCATTAAAAAAGATGAAAAAGCTAAATACAATGACCTAACTGCACACCTGAAGGAACTATAAAAGAACAGCAAACAAATCCCATAGCAAGCAGAAAGAAAAACTTAACAAAGATTAAAGCAGACCATCATAAACTTTACACCCAAAGTGTGAGCAACAAAAGATAAAATAAATAAATGGTACATCCTCAAAATTAGAAATAATTGTGATTCAAGAGAATTTGTCAAGAAAGTGAAAAGGCAGCCTAGTCAATGGGAGAAAATATTTGGTAACCATCTCTCCAATAAGGGCCTAATATCTAGTATATAAAAAGAGATTATACATCTTAAAAATAAAAAGACAACTCTTTAAAAAATGGGCAAGGTATTTGAATAGACACTTCTCCCAAGAAGAAATATAAATGGCAAACAAGCACCTGAGAATTTAGCATCACTAGGTATTCAGGAAATGCAAATCAAAACTACAATGAGATAACATCTTACATCTATTAGATAGGCAGCTATTAAAACATGGAGAACTATTAGTGTAGGAGAGGATGTAGAGGAAAGGCAATATTCATCCACTGTTGGAGGGAATGTAGGATGGTGTAGCCATTGTGGAGGACAGAGAGACAGTTCTTCAGGAAGCTATTTATAGAAATGCCATATGATCCAGCATTCCCATTTATGGGTATAAACCCAGAAGAATTGAGAGCAGGGACATGAACAAATATATGCACACCAATGTTCATTAAAACATTATCTACTATTGCCAAAAGTTGGAAGCAACCCAAGTGTCCATCAAGAGATGAAAAGAAGGAAGATGTGACTCAAACAGCTGGGTTCCTGCCTATCTCAGATTCGGTTCCTGGTGCCTCCTAAAGAAGATGAGCATATTGAACAACAGTCTGGTGTGGCGAGATGATGCAACTAGATGACACAGTGAGATGATGCAATGAAAGACACTACAAGGAAACTCAATGAGAGACACAGCAAACAGGGAATGGCAGTGACTCAGTCGATTGGGCACATCCCTCCCACGTGGGAAGCCCGCAGTTCGGTTCCAGGGACCTCCTAAAAAAGTAAGATGAACAGACAGGAAGCACAAACAATGAGGGGAGGAGAAATTAATTAGTTAATTAATAAGGTATATAAAAAAAGATGAATGGATAAGCCAATTGTGATATAAACATACAGTGGAATATTACTCAGCTGTAAGAAGGAATGAATCATTAACATGTGGGACAACATGGATGAAACTTGAAGACTTTATGTTGAGTGAAGTAAGCCAGTCACTGAAGGAAAAATATTACATGACCTAACTGCTATGACTTAAGCTAATTGAGCATAATCAGAGAGCTATGGTCTGGAATATAGGTTATCATGAGACAGAAAGGGCATAGAGAGTGGAGAGCCATTGCTTGACATGGGCAAAATCTATGAGAATGTGGAAGAGTGTGGTTGGGCAGTGAATGGGGGTCTAGTTTTGAGTATGTGTTCAATACTGCTAGAATGTGAGGGTGAATAGGATGGGGGGTTTGTTTGGACTATCCTTGGGAATGTGGGGAGGGCTGGAGGAAGGAGCAGGTGAACTCTGGGGATGTGTAGTTCTGTGGTTAAAACTACAATTGCGGAATGTTCTGGCTAATATGGCTGGGAGAGTTACAGGTATAGGACATTGGCATGAGGTGATATGCAGGATAGAGCACAACTGGGGGGAGGCATGCATCAATGGAAAATCAATGTGTTCATTTTGTCATAATGTGTTATCTCAATGAGTGGAGACCCACAAAATAAACAATAAAATATTCTTTATTGCTGTTTTCAATTAGAGGGGCAAGAATCTCTTGAGAACATAGCCAGTGCCTAATAAAATAAAACACACAGATATGTCAAGCCTTCAATATTCTTCCATGTAACTACGAACCTTATTCTTCAAAAATTGAAACTTGGTAAACAGGTTATGAGGGGCAGAGAAGAGAAGAATAGAATAAATGGAACATAGGGAACTTTTAGGGCATTGGAATTGTTCTACATAATCTTGCAATGATGGATACAGGCCATTTAAAAATTCCAAAACCTATAAAAGTGTACAGTATAAAATATAAACCATAATGTAAACTGTTGAACATGGTTAGTAGGAACGCTTCAATATTTGTACATCAATTGTAACAGATGTTGCAATTTGTTGTATATTACTAGAAGGAAATCTAAAAAATGTAACATGGGGCTGTATAACATTGTGAAACCTCATGTAAAACACAACTGTGGGTGATATTGCATATATAAAACTGTTTTTACAAAATACAGATGTAAAGAGAAAACAAAATAATTCCCTACTGCTTTTCTTATCAGCTTTGTGAACTTGGTCAAGTTTCTTAACCTTTTTGATATATTAATTATTAAATATCAATAAAGCAAGAGTTCTCTTAGGCTTTGTGTAAAGATTAAATTAGATTATGCAGCAAAGAATCTGGAAAACATTAATGCTTCATTTGAATAAGATATTGCTTAGATATCTGCAGCACTGTTTGTAATGTGGAAGAATTGGAAATAACCCATATTTCATAGTGAAATTGATAAATAATATGAAGTACATTCATAGGGTACAATGGTGATCAGCTATTAAAATGAGTATATTCCTTTTTAAATGGATAAACAAAATATGGTGTACACATAAAATAGAGTATTATTTATCCAGAAAAAGAGTGAAGTTTTCATTCATGCTGCCTCATGGATGAACTTTGAAGACAGCATGGTAAATGAAATAAACCAGACATAAAATTACTAATATTGATCATCTAAATTATGTGAAATAAACAATATGCAAATCATAATCTCAGAAACTAGGATACAGGTTATTGGGGACAGAGTGGGAGGAAGAATGGAATGTTAATGTTTAATTTATAAAGAGTTTCTACTTGGGATGATGGAAAATATTTGCCAATATATGATGGTGATGGAGATACAACTTTGTGAATATAATTAATACTCAAGTGCTGAACTGTATGATTGAAAATGGATAAAAAGGGTAATTTTAAGTTGTATGTAAGTTAACACAGTGGGAAAAATATTAGAACTAAACAACTCAAAACTTTTCAACCTTAATGTAAAGATTGGGCTCAAATAAATAACATAATTATAATAATTTGCTTCATCAATTATAACAAAATTATGATACTAATACAAAGTTTTATCAATAGGGAAAATTTTGGGTGTGAGAGGGTACATATTTCAGAACACTCTACTTTCTGATTTTTTTTTAAAGCTATAATTGATCAAGTAAAGACAAAATTTAAAATATTGGAGGACTGATATGAAATATTTAGAATCAGCACATTCATGGAGTCAGAAACTAGAATATAGTTTACCAGGGCCAAGTTCGTAGCAGGGAATGGGGAATTAATTCTTGTAGAATTTTGGTTAGTGGTGATAGGAAAATTTTCGTAATGGAAGTTGGTGATGGTAGCACATTATTTTGAATGAAAGTAACCCCCACTGAATTACAAATCTGCTTGTGGTTAAAAGGGGAAATTTTAAATTGTGTATACATATATTTAACTGGAATAATATATTTTAAAGAGTCCTAAGAATTTATAGTACATGAAGTGAACTCTAATATAAACAATGAACTATAGTTAATAGTTTAACTACAGAATAATAATATTGTTTCAAAAATTACAACATATTTTCCATCCTAATGCAAAAGTTTAATAATAGAGAAAACCATGTTTGTGATGGGAGTATATGGGTACTCTACATTTTTGCAGGATATTTCTCTAAACATACAAGTGTAATATAAATAAATACATTAAGTAATATTTGGAGAGTTTGTGGCATGTTGACTTAGCCTTCCTTTAACCAAATTTTCATGTGTGTTGGTAGTCTTCAAGGTGGCAGCAACACATTGCCATGTAGATACCTGGTTCCAGAGGGATCTGGGTAGTCCTTTTACACAAGGAATTGTGTTTGCCTCTTTTGATCTGTCTGGGAGAAACTCAAAGAAATAATGCAAGGTGCTAGCTTTTGTTGCATCTCTCTTATGACACTATCTTGGAGGAATGAAGCCATATATAGGGAATTACTCAAAACTATAGAAAAGACAAATGCACAAGTTGCCAATGCATGAGGAAAAAGATTCGAGTTTGGGAAAACCACAAACATATTTGAATAATAGAATGAAAGTTGGGGAGAGAGTAAAAAATACTATCACATATAACATGGAATCCAGAAAGCTACACACAAGCCTGAGGATGCATGCTGAGACAGATGATTTGTGAAGAACCTGAACTTTCTCCTCCAGTTGTATACTCAGCACATGCAAAAAGTACAGTTCAGGGCAGTGTATTCAACACCCTGGCTTAGTTTAAAGGAGTGCTCAAACACAAGGCCAGTTTGTAAAGACTGAGAGAGACTTTTTTCTCCCCTTTTTTTCTTTGTTCCACATGTTTAGAGGAATATCTGTCAAACCACTAGCTGACAACAAGCTAAAATAACAAAAAGTGTAGTTCTTAAATATAGAATAGAACAGTCATGAAAAACAGTCATAACAATCCAGAGCAAGCAACGAAAACAAACTGTGCAGGAGGAAATATTTTATTTCCAGTATCACTACATTCTAATATTCAGAATGTTTGGCTTTCAACAAAAACAACAGAAATATGACATGCAAAGGAGCAAGTATGTTCCGTGCACAGAAAAAAAAGAGTAATTAACAGAAATTTTCCCTTAGGAAGAAATTGAACTGGAAAAAACTTTAAATGAACTACCATAAATATCCTCAAAGATCTATCAAACATAATGGACCAAGACCTAAAGGAACGCAGAGGAACAGCATTTTGTAAATAGAGGTTATCAGTAAAGAGACAGAAATTATAAAATGGAACTAATTACAAATTCTGAAGCTGAAAAATATAATTAAGATGAAAGAGTCAGTAGAGTGGGTCAAAGGCTTTTAATTCTTGGATGTTAGTACATAGTATATTTTCCAGAGTAGACCATATGATAAGACCCAAAACAAGTCTACTAAGTTTAAAACTGTTGAAATTATATAAAGTGTTTTCTCTGAACACAATAAAATCCAATTAAAAGTCAACAAAAGGAAAACTGCAAAATACACTACTATGTGGAAATTAAACAACAGACTCTTAAACAACTAAGAGGTCAAGGAAGTGATCATAAAAGTGAAACTAAAAAATACTTTGAGATGAATAACATAAAAACACAACAGTATCATTTCATTTTAACATGTAGGCCTACCTTTAGCTTTTCCTGTAAGGAAGGTCTATTGATAATGAAGTAAATCAGTTTTTGTTTTATTTTCCATAAATAACTTAATATCACCCTCATTTCTTGGAAACATTGCCAGTTATATTATCTTTGGTAAAAAGTTTTTTTTCTATCTTTTCTTACAGCATTGTCTTTCAGCACTGTCTTTTTATCTCCAAAGCTTCTATTGAGAAAATGGGTATTAAATTTATTAAATGTATCTTATATATGATATGTTGATTTCCTCTTGCTGTTTTTAATGTTCTCTCTTTGTCTTTGGCATTCATGAATTTGATTATAATGTGTCTCAATGGATACCTATTTGGGTTTATCCTGCTTTGCATTTGTTCAGCCTCTTGTATTTGTATCCATATCTTTCATCAGATTTGGAAAATTTTCAGCCATTATTTCTTCAAATATTTTTCTGACCTTTTATCTCCCTCTTCTTTCAGGACTCATATGATACATATATTGGTACACATGGTGGTGTCCCATAATTTCCTCAAGCTCTGGTCATTTTTATCTATTGATTTCTTTTTTTCTTTCTGTTCCTCAGCCTGGAAAATTTCAATTATCTTAATTTCAATTTTATTGATCCTTTCTTCTTGTCTTCCAATCTGTTTTTGAACCCATCTATTCAATTTTTCATTTCAGCTATTTCACTTTTAAATTCTGAGTTTCCACTTGGTTCCTCTTTATAATTTCTATCTTATTATATAAACTTTCATTTTGTTCAAACATTGTTTTTCTATTCTTCTTTAGCTGTTTGTGCATATTTTCCGTTATTTCATTGCTGATCTACATGAGAATTTTTCTAAGACCATTGATTAGAAATTCTAGAAACTGTCCTTTCTCAGGACTCTTTTCTACGGAATTCCTATTTTCCTATGATTGAGATATGCTTTACTCTCTCCTTACATGTTTTGCAATGTTTGTTCACAATTCAATGTTTTGAGTAGTATATTTTGGTCACTCTGGAGACCTTGTTATCCCTCTTCATTCCACCAAACAAAGAACAAGAAAAAAACAAGAAAGATAAAGGAAAAAAAGGAGGTAATAAAGATAGAGAGGGAAGAAAGAAAAAAATACTGACAGACAAAATAACCAAAAACCCAGAAGAAAACAACATAAAACAAACAAGAAAAATAAATGAGGCAGACTTCTTCTCCATGTATTTTTTCATGGGCCACTGGGAAGCCAAAGCTGTGGCTATCAAGGCTATAACCTAGTCTAAGCCTTTCCCAAAGGAAAAGGAATCCTGCAGATCAAAAATTACAGAGCAGAGAAATAAAACCAAAATATTAAGTATGGTGTGCTGGGCCATAGAAAAAGCAAGGCTGGTATCTGCAACATGGCCTCAGGCACCTGCCAGTCTAAAGAACACAAGGAGAAATAAGAAAGTAAACCAATAAAAAGTTGCACTGGGTCTTCAAATTCTTGTAGTTGCTTGTTTGAGGTGAGAAGCAGCTATTGCAGAGAAGACTGAATCTAAGGACCATATATATGCTAGGTCTCAATATTCTACCAGACCAGGAAAAACTCAAACACAGATGAAAGCAAACAAAAGAAGAAGTTGCAGTTGTTCTTCACATCTATGCAGATACAGGTGGAAGGTAAGAAGCTGCTGCTGCCAGCAGGCTAAAACTGAAGTCACTTCAGTGCTGGTCCTTCAGTGTTCCCCAGACTGACTTTGACTCTTAATCCCTACCTTTGGAAGTATAGATTTCCTCTGCCAGCCATGGCCCCAGCCATCCATTTCTGGAATCCCAGACCCATTATTGAAGCTGCAGCCTTTGGATTGAAGAATGAGTTATGTTCATTGGTTCATGCTTTCATTTACAAAAACTGGACTTTCAGCAATCCCTTCTGTCACTTCTACAGTTGTTGCAAATGACAATTCTAGTTATCAGCAAGTTATTTCCAAACTCTTTTTTAATAGTTTTTCAGTTTTCTGATATAATAAGCAGTTTGTAAAACTTCCTTTTCTACAATTTTGTATCTGTGACCCCTATGTGTCATGATTATTTTATTTTTAATTTTTTGATATAGATGCATTTCATTATTTATTTAGATGTTTAAACTCTCTCACTAGTCTTTTATAAGCCACTGAACACCGACAAATTATTTTCCCACATTCCAAGACAGTATAAATATATGGAACTCTTTCCAAGGTATACATAATACAAGTCACCATTTTATTAGTTACATAATAAAACAAATTATCAAGTATCCAAATATTATGTTACACAGTTCAAAAGGCATATAAAATATTAGATGTCTGCTGAAATCATTAGCCAAAATCTACTTCTTTTCTTGAAAGAGGTTGAGAAGAATAGGAAAAAAAAATCATACTTCAAACAAAAATAATAGTTGGTAAACCACTTCCAATAGGTATAGAAAAAAATTACAAGAATTTTAGAAATTTTATGTTTAAGAACTATTGTAGTTACTGTAACAAACCTTTTCTACCATTTCAAAAATATTTTCTAAATAAGGAAGCATATTCTACATGTTCTGTACAAGAAAAAACATTTTACTAAAAACATTTAATTGCCCCCTCCCATTCATTTATCTGACCCTCCCAGTTATATGGCTCCCCAAAGTGCAAACATTAAATTAACTTTAAGGTTTTTATTGTCTGGAGACCTTAAAGACATGCACTTTTGTAAAATGCAGATTTTCTCTAACATCACAGAATGAGATTTATCAATAGACATTAACTAATCAGTAAAAATCCAGCAAAAATCAATGGTTGCAAGAACATGTTGTATACTGGTACAAATGTTGGAGATGTAAACATAACACAAAGAAGCAAATAACCACATAGGCCCTACATTCAATGTTTGATATAACTGAAGGAGTAAATCACATAAGATCTACAGTGTTCATACTTCCTGGGCTTTTAAGTTCTGTATGATAATAAAAATATACAAGTATTGTACTGGGTATTTTGGCACCTAATCTTTTTAAATTCATTATATATTGATAGGATTCTGTCACGGCAATAAATTTATTTATTTTTATTATTATTAAGAGAAAAGAAAAGAGATAAGTACACACCTGAGCCATGGGTCCGAGCCATGCTACAGAGTGAGATGCGTTTGTCAGTCCCCAAGTTAGGCCTTTTAAAAGCCTTTTTCTCCTCACCTTTCCTAATGTTGGGGAGGGGACTCAGCTGTTAAATGTTCTGATTGGTTGCCTTACCATCCCTCTTGTTAGCTCTCAGGGGCCCAATCAGGAAACCTGTTTGGAGTTACTGGGACCCCATCTCGACCTTGGAAAGAGTTTTAAATGGGACTTCATGGCCAGGGACTCGGCAGGTTTTTTCTGTCTTTGTTCTTAGTAGCAGCCTTACTTTAGGGGGTTTCTGAGTGGGGTTTCACAGTCATATTCTCTGCTTGGTCCCAGCTTGTAACTCAGTCTTCCCTGTTTCCCTATACTAACCTACCTCAACTCCCCTTCTGATAGTTTACACACTTATTCTTAAGGGGGAGCTGACAGATTGTTTTTTTATTGAGGTTGAAGGAAGGTGGGTCTTGCACCATGGTTGGAGCTGGATGAAATCGTGCATGACTAATACCTTGTTTGTAAGTTCATTCTGGAGGAAATGAACTTAGAATTTTGAAGATACATGGTCTCACTAAATAGATAAAGAAAATGTTGATAAGCAGCCCCCCAAAGAGGGGCAGCTGTGACATACTGGGTCAGAAGCCTGAGAAAGGGCTCCAAAGGCTGCATCCTCTTGAAGTTCGTGGGCTTCATCTAGTAGGTTTCCATTACTGCCTAGGACTATTCTGGAATGATTTACATAGAAACAGCATTCTTCCTTGAGAAATAGATATTTTCCTCCCTGTGATGCTATTAGCATATTGTGCCTTGTGATTTTACAATACCATGGGAGGAAGGTACTCTATTTGCTGTCTAAGGACTTCTAAGGCACAACTAGTTTCTCCCATGATGTTGGTTAACTCTAGGGAAAGATTGTGGTAGACCTGCTCAGTTGGTACAAACTGCTAGCCCCAGTTCCTATGCCAATGGTTCTCACTAGGACAGCTAAGAGAAGTGTGACAGGCATTCCCCTAGACATAAACTCACAAAGACAACATAGGCCACGACACAAGCACATGGTAAGCAATAAATATAATACTTGAGAACCATTCTTTTATTTTATAGGCACATCCATTAACTACTTAGAAAATGAATTAAGTTTACCAAGATGTTTTTTCTTTTTCTTATTCATTTTTTTTACAAATTAATATTTTTTTTATTTTTAAGAAGCCTTAGATAATATAAATGTTACATTTAAAATAATGGGGATAACCAAATGCCCAACTCCCTCCTTTTCCCACTACTTCCCACATTAACAACATCCTTAATTAGTGTGGTATATTTGTTAAAATTGAAGCATTGCTATTAACTATGGACTAGAGTTTACATTATAGTTTACATTCTGTTCCACAAAATTTGTAAGTTATGACAAAATATATAGTGGTCTGTACTGTCATTGCAATGTAATGAGAGACAATTCCAATTGTCCCCAAAATTACACCTATTCTTCCCTCTCCTACAGAATCTACAGTGACCACTGCCTACAAATCAATCATAAAAGTTCCTCAATTGGTAGAATAAGAATAAGTCTATAGTAGAATAATAGCAAGTCTACTTTAGTCCATTGGTACTTCCTCAATCTTGAGGATTTTGGGATGGTGATGCCCACTCTGCCTCAAATTGAGAGGGGGTTTTAGATCCCATGGGGCAAATGGATTGAACTATGTTGTTTGCAGTTGCAGGCACTCTCTGTTCTTTGGGACGGGTGCTGTCCATCATCATCTCCTTCTTAGTTGTTCTGGGTGAGTCCAATGAACTGTACTGTAGATGTTGCAACTCTGCTGAGATTCAGGGCCTAACTGGCACATGGATGGACCAAAGATTTAAGTCTTTTGGACATACATCTATCAACTCTAGCACTAACTACAGGTTCAAATAGAAGGGACAGAAGAGCCATGTGTAGGGAAACCATAAATGAGTCGAACTCTGTCATACTGGGAGCTTAAATATCAAAGTAAGGCCAAATGGCAGGGTGCCAAACTCCTGAGCTGCCTGCCCTGCCTATAGTTTCTGGATGTCTCTACAACCCTCAGGAACCCTGCTGTTTGAGGCAATATTTGAGGCAATATAACATATATATTAACACCATTATAGTTCTAAACAAAGTAATTATGTATTATATTTTATTAATATACATATGATTAAAGTTCTGGTGACCTCTAAATTATACTAGAATAACAGTAACTGTCTTTTGTAACTACATTAACATGATTTTTGTTTCTTCAAAATATGTGAATTAAATACCGTGATCTACATGGAACATGCTCAATGTTTACTAAAAATCAGATTCTAACTATAATACATTTGACTTCAGGCAAGCATGAACAAGCATTACACTTTACCTCTCTTTACCTCTCTACAGCTTCTGTGTCCCTGTATACTTATGTTGGAATAGAGGGATTTCCCTGAGGAACTCTCAGTCAGCAAGGGAACAATATAATTGCAAGGCCTTACATTTTTCCTTAATAAACTCTGCTTTAAAGAGATGTGGTGTCTAGGGGATATGCTAGAAATTAATCTTCTACATTGATTAACAATAACCCCTTGTGTTTCACATCACATAAAAATATTTCTTGTCCTAAAATAATACTGCCTTTGAATGTTGTGCCTTAATAAAATGTTTCATACTTTGATCACAGCTCTTGAAATCTTCTGGAACACTAAATGAAGACTGCAATGCTCTGGCCATATACGGCCAGGGTCTGAAAAATCTCTTGTAGAAATAACTTTACAGTCTATAGACAAATCTCAGTCTAATTTGCATATCCTTGATGCCTCTCCTTGACTTGCTATTTCAAAAAAATTTTAAAGTCAGGAGGAGTTAATAGAGTGTTAGTGGAAAATCAACCCAGATGTCCACATATCTAATAATATTCAGAAAGACTAAAGTTTCTGATCAAACTATAGTGATAAAAAGCCTGTGCTAAGCAAAAAAGGTTATAGCCAAGTTGTAAATAAATGCTTCTTTATCTATAATTTTCTCTGAAGTAAAAACATTTCATTTCTTCAACTTCTGTGTTTTTTGTTGTGTAATATTTCAAGTTGCTTTTTTTCCACATAGTTATTTGATTTTCAGCCTCCATATTTAATAGATGTTAAAATTATGATTAAAGCATTTCCTAAAGGCATTTGCCTAGCAAATACAATTGTTAAAAAAATGTATAATGCTTTGATTATTTTTCCATTTCAAAATGGGTGACCTCATGAGCTGCTGCAGAGAGGAAATCTTTTAATTCCACTAATGGCCAGTTAACATTGTTAATGTGAGATGTGTGACATTTAGGACTGTGTGTTTTCATCTTCTGCATTCAGTTGCTCTTGTTGCTTCTTAAAGAGGGTGTAGTGGGAGAAACGGATGTTAGGGGGAAATTACAATGCTGGAAGATCAAGTTCATTATGTTGCTTTGCCTGGAAATAATTGCTAGATATCACCATAATTTGATGTTTACCAGACCTCTCTAACACCCTTTCTCTTGTGTCTGTACCCATAATGTAACCTGGAGACAGTCACTTCCTGGGGAGACTGTCCCTGTCCCACCTATCACTTCACTCTGGTTTCTCTCATAATCCATCTCCACTTTGATTGACTTCACTTTTATTTTGCTTCTTAAATCTAAAGCTGATTTAAATTGCTTTGTATTTCCCCAAATATATTGTGTTGCTTTTTACTTGTGCCTTACTCATTATTCCAGGGAATTTCACAATTCACTTTCTTCATCATTGGCGTATTTCCTTCTTTACATTTCCATATATTAAGAATTATTTATTTGATGACACATCATTTAATAGATGCAGGAGAAGATAATAAAATTTCAATTTTCAAACATGGATACACTGTCCTTTCTTTGCCTAAGGAAAAATGATCCCTGATATGCTTAGATTTGAATTTTTTATCCATACATTGAAATAGTTATACTGAATGATCATAAAGTTATCATTAAAATAACAGTACAAATTCTTCTTAAACTCTGTCTCCTTTGACAAAAATGCATATGCCACATACACACAAGCCCATACATACACACATGAACACATCCATGTACAATCTCATATGGCCCAAAAGAACTCTTAACCACCTTGATATCTTCTATTTTGCCCTATGACATGACACACCATTAAGAGAAAAGCTTTTTGTTTTAAACTGCTTTATGAATGCTTTCTTAATATTTTTTTAATTATAGAAGTTGTAGATTTCTGGAAAGATTATGGATAAAATACAGATTCTCATATACCAGCCTATTATTACTATCTTGAATAGATGTAAATTTGTTGCAATTGGTGAAAGAACATTTTTATAATGCATGGGAATTCAGGACATTATGCATGATTGTTTTGTAATCTCACAACTTCTTTAGCGAAAAAGGAAAAACAACAAAAATAACAAAAATCAGTCAACCATATTTGTGAGCATTGGTCTATTAACTTTTATGTTGATTCCATTGGTTTATATGTCTGTTCCTCTGTCAATACCATACTATTTTGATTATTGTGGCTTTGAAATAAGTTTTATTATTGGGAAGTGTGAGTCCTCCAACTTCCTTCTTCTTTTTCAAAAAGGCTTTGGCTATATGGGGCCCCTTACTCTTTCTTCCGTATAAATTTGATATTTTTTTTCCATTTCTGCAAGCTGGCTGTTGGAATTTTGCTTGTGATGGCATTGAATCTTTAAATTGCTTTGGGTAGAATTTATATGTTAATAAAATTTAGATTTCAATCTATGAACATGGAATGTCTTTCTATTTACTCATTTTCTTTGCTTTCTTTTAACAATATTTTGTAATTTTATGTGTATACGTCTTTTATGAAATGGTTAGATTTATTCTTGCATATTTAATTCTTTTAGTTGCTACTGTAAATGGATTTTTCTTGATTTCTTCTTCCATCATTCACTGGTATATAAAAATATTAATGGTTTTTGGATGTTGATCTCGTACCCCACCATTTTCCTGAGATTATTTGCTCTACTTGATTGCTGTGAATTTTTTCAAGTTTTTCTGTATATAAGATCATGCCATCTATAATAGAGAAATTTTTATCTCTGCCTTTCCAATTTGGATGGGTTTTGTTTTTTTCTCTTTTGTTATTCTCTAGGTAAACCTTCCAATACAAAGTTTAATATTATACTAGTGACAGTGGCTATCCTTGTCTTGTTCCTGATCTTAGAGAAAAAGCTTTCAGTCTTTGATCAGTAAGTATGATGGCTGTGGGTTTTTCATATATGCACTTTACAATGTTGAGGAAATATCTTATTCCTACTTTTCTACATGCTTTTATCAAGAAAGGGTACTGGATATTGGCAAATGCCTCTTCTATATCAATTGAGATGGTCATGGGTTGTTTTTTCCTTCCTTCTGTTAAAGTGGTATATTACACCGATTATCTTATCAATATAAGCATCCACTCTTACATACCTGGGATAAATTTCACTTGATCATGGTGTATAATTCTTTTAATTTGTTGTTAGATCCAATAAGTCAGCATTTTGTTGAGGATTTTTGCATATATGTTCATAAAAGATATTGATCTGCAATTTTCTTTACTTCAAGTACATTTATTTGGCTTTGCTATGAGGATGATATTGGCCTCATTGAATGAGTTAAGGAGTGTTTCTTATTTTTCTATTTATTGGAAGAGTTTGAGCAGGATTAGTATTAATTATTCTTGGAATGTTTGGAAGAATTCCCATGTGAAGCCATTTGGTCCTGAGGTTTTCTGATTGGGGAGGTTTTATATTATTGATCAGTCATTTTACTAGTTGTTTGTTGAGATCTTCTATTTCTTCTTGAATCAATGTAGACTTTTGTATATTTCTAGAAGTATTCCATTTCAACAAGGTTTTCTAATTTGTTTTTATACAGATGTTTATAATATTTTCTTATAGACCTTTTTATTTCTATATGGACTATGGCAATGCTCTCCTTTTCATTCAGATTTTAGTTATGCACTCTCACTTTTTTCTTTGTTGGTCTATTTAAAGGCTTATTGATTTTCTTGATCTTTTCAAATAAGGGTTTATTGGTTTTGTTTGTTCTCTATATTATTATTTTAATCTCTATTTCACATATTGCTTTATAATCTTTGTTGTTTCTTTCCTTCTGCTTGCCTTGTCTTTAATTTGCTCTTCATTTTCTTGATAATCCAGTTTTTAGGTAGTTCTCTGATTTGACATTTTTCTTCTTTTTAAATGTAAGCATTTAGAGCTATAAATTTCTCCCTAAGCACTGCCTTTGCATTATCCCAAAGTTGTGGTTTCATTTTCATTAATTCCAAGATATTTCCTAATTTCGTTTGTGATTTTTCCTTTGACCAATTAGTTATTTTAGAGTAGCATTGCTTAATTTCCACATATTTTCACCTTTTCCATGTCTCACTCCATTAGTTATTTCTAGCTTCATTCCATTATGTTTGGAGAGAACACAGTGTATGATATATATATATACATACATATATGTATTTTTTTTTTAAAGAAAGTTGCTTTGTAACCTAATACATAGTCTGTACTGGAAATTGTTCCATGAACACTAGAGAAGAACGTGTATTCTTAGGTCTATAGTTTACATTATGTGTAAAACATAATGAAAGCTAAGGACCATGCTTAGTAACAATGTTCCAGTATGTGTTCATCAATTGTAATAAATGTACTACAATAATGAGAGTTGTTGTTAATGGGAGAAAGTGTGGAAGAGGGAGTGTTTGGTGTATATAGGCATCTTACATTTTTATATAACATTTATGTATACTAAAGCTCCTTTAAATATAAAGAAAAAAATTTAAAAACTCACTTAGGTAAAAATACAGATTCCATTCAAAAAGCTATAATAATATATAATACTAACATCTATCATTTAAACAGACAAAATGGAAACAAGAAGATAATGAGACTACATCTTTTAAATGAATTATATCTTTCAAAATTAAAGATAATATAAAGATGCTTTTGGTTGCACAAGCAGGATAGAATGTTTGCCAATATATCTGCACTAAAGTTTTCTTAGTTTATTATTTCAGCTCTTAAATTACCATTACCATATTGGCCAAAAACAACATAAATTTATTATCTTACAGTTCCAAAAGGTAGATGTTGATGTGGATCTCCCTGGGCTAAAATGAGGGTGTCAGCAGATATACATTACTTTGAGGGAGATTTTTGGGAACATCAGTTTCCTAGCCTTTCCCATATTGTAGAGAATGCTTGCATTATTACCTCAAATATGTATTTAAAACTCTGTCTTAAAGTAGGCATCCATCATCAAAATGATCTTCCATCCTCTAAACCAGTACTAAGTGTGTGAGTCTTTTGAACATTGTTTCTATCTGAAAGATTCTTTCTGCTTCCATTTTCAACTTTTAAGGGCACTATGATTCAGAGCACCCATATAATCCAGGATAATTTCTCTATTTTACAGTCAGATAAATAGCAACATTAATTCCATTTGCAAAATTAACTTCTCTTTGCCTTGAAATAAAACACATTCACAGATCCTTGGTTCTAGTGGGCATCTTTCAGTGGCCATTATGCTACCAGTGACAAAATTCTAAAGTGATTTCTTCAAACAGACATAAAATTATCCCCTAAGTAAATTTAGTCATAAAGAAAAGGATGGAAATCAATGGCAATATCAACAGAAATTAATAAAAGTAAAATTGCTATATATAAGTGAATGTGAGTGAAATATTGTATAAAAACAAAAATGCAATGTTTTATGGAATTTTATATACATATGAATTCAAATGATGGTAAGAGTGATGCATAAACAGAAAATGGATGAAAAGAGTTAAAAGAGGACAAAGTGCCTAGGATATTGAAGGGAAAAGTAATAAGTTAACTAAAAATTTAATAAGCCAAGAATAACTATTTTATTCCTTGGGAATCTACAATAGTTAATATAAAATAATATTTAACTAAAATGAAGATGTTAAAATGAAGAAAATGCTTGATTTATTATACTGTATTTGAGAAAGCTGAAAAGAAGAAATATAGAAAATGGATCAAGTCTAAAACACAGAATACTATATAAATCTCTCAATATTTCAGTGACTATATTAGATATATGTGAGTTAATCCTCCAATCAAAATGTCACATCCATAAAGATAAAGCAAATGTAAAATTCCTTGGTTTCATCTTGTCGTGTTAGGTCACACAGATTCCCACCACCATCAAACACAAGCCCATTCCATACACTAAGACATGGCCTACACCGATGAGGATTACACATGTTCTGAAGTTAACACATTCCTCATTTCTTACTCTATAAGCAGACCATAAGCAAAATCACATGCATATCTGCTGTTTTCCACTTGGGAGAGTCCCAAAAATGTACCTTAGAATAAGCACAATAGGTCATTTCCTAAGCAGTTCCCTGTCCCACTGGGAACAGATGTTGGATTAGACTCCTGGGCTACCACCAAATATGGCTCATATGAATAAGTATGGCAGATCCTGACTGCTTACTGGAATCTTCTAAAAATGGAGGTGCATAAAGGCTATTTGTGCACTCAGATACCCATAAGTCCACAGGTGAGGTGTAATTTCAACAGGAGCTCAGCACAGACACTGAAACCTCACTGGTAAAATGGAAATAGTACCTACAGTAGAGGGCTGAACCTGACCAACAGGGACTTTACAATTGCGGGAGGATATAGATTCCCCTATCCTTAGCTATTTGCCCACAAATCTTGAGATGCTGGTGATGGTGCCCACATTGTCCCCTCCTTCTGTTTGTCATGGAAAGAGTGTTGGTATATTCACCAATTTCAGTGTTATTATTGCACACAACACAGGTCTCTGGAGTGCCACTGCAAGTCACCTGTACTTAACCATTGAGCTAACCTGTGACAGCTGTTTTGGAGATGAATAGTGGGCAGAGCTGGAAGCAGTCCAGTTAGCCCTCCCAGATGTTTTAAGCCACCAGTTGCCTAATCTTCACTGATTATTAAGTAATGGCCAAATGGCTGGCAGGGTGTTGGGCTAATGAAAATAAAATAATTTTCTCCTAAAGAAAGGCCCTTGTGGTGGTTTTACATTTTGGAGCAGATCACGGCCTCATCCATTTCCACACATTCCCCAGGTCACCATACTGGAGTGAGTCAGTGTTCAATGACATTGCAGATAAGCTATCTAAACTGCATTCATGCACAGTATATCCAGAGGGTCCTTCAGAGAATGCCCACTCAGGCTGCCCAAATTTCCCCTACATACCAGTGGTCTGAGCCTATAACACCTCAGGCCTCTGATGCTCCTCTCTCTTACTGAGTGGGCACATACAAAGTGACTGCCTCTATACCAACAATTGAACAAAATAGTTACTAAAGGCTGTCTTTTGCTCTTCAAAACCAAAAATTGGCATCCATCAATGCAGTCATGTTCAATAACATGGAGGGCTAAATACTTCTCCATTGACATCTTTATAACATAGACCCACTTCCAATCATGGCTTGAGCCACAAGGAAGTGGAGATAACATCCCCCAAACAAAGTAATGGAAGAGTGTGTGTCAACTTTAGAAATGAAGAGAAGCTACATCTGGAGGATACCTTAAAAATGAATTATTTTTTCCTTGCCATGAGTGTCTATTATCATACAAGTCACAACAATTGGTCTGCAAACACCAAATATAGAACAAGTCTTGAGAGAAAATATTATGCTGTTTCTCCACAAGGGAGAACCAACACCAAGTCTGACTGTCATGATACAAGTAGCAATCCCAGAAGTGAGTCCTCACTGACTGGTGCAATGTACGCCCTGACCCTGGGCTTTAGCATTTTTGCTGGCTGCAAAGTCATATGCTTACTTACCAACTCACAAAACCTCACTATGCAAGCTCAAGAGTGCAGAAACAATACTCAGTGTATCTTAAATTTGTTCCCAGGGCAAGGACAGAGGAGATTGCTAGCTGTTGATTCTCACCCATCTGGGTCCAGCATGTCATTGTGCATGGCCGAGGTCCCAAAACTATGCATCTGTATATCAGATGGGACCACTGGAACTAATGCATAAATGATTCTTGCCCCAGGTGTAATTGAAGTAAGAGACTCAAACAACACCAATGACCTCACAAATATAATCAAATAAAAAACCTGCCACAGATTACTGGATATAAAATGTTTAGACAGGAACTTAGATTGCAAAGACAGCCTACAAAAAACACCCAACTTGCATATAAGTGTGGACAAAATATATCTTCTTGTGGAGGGAAGTACAGGGGCAGCATAAAAACACACAGCCAAAGCCTTTATTATGTGCATCCTAGACTACCCCATAAAAGTCATGAAGAATTTTGGAAAGATGGCTGCATGTTAGACATGCAGGGCTCAAATCTCTCACAAAAACAATGGAGAAAGGGCCAAAGCTGGCCAAAGGACATGTTATGGAGTCAGCAGACCAGGACAGTGCTTCACAACTCCAGGAGGGTAAGGGACAGAGAGACAAAGAACACAAAACAGAAAAAACGAGTTGCCAAACCACCATGGCTGCCACGAAGGCCTCCCCTCCCCCAGCCCCAAGATGTTAAGCTGGAGTAAATCCCCTGGCTCACTTCAACTGACTGAGAGTGGAAACGACATCTTCCTCCTTGTCAGCTGTTACCAAGGAAAAGGGAGAGGAAGTCAGGGAACTTTTCTTTAGTGAATTCAGCCAGCAGAGCCTGCTCAGTTTTAGCCAGACCAAAACACAGGAAAATGGAGAGAGCTACACTTACATGGAAAGGTGCACTGATGACCACTATCTGCTGGCCAGTTTGGAAATTGTATGGTCAAAAACTGTTGTTGGTACTCTCTGTCTCTAAACCCTGAGAGAGAATATAAACCCCATTAATTAATCCCTGGTACCATTTTGATAACTAAAATTGGGCAATTTTAAAGACTTGTAATAGGTCAAACCAAATATCAAAGAAGAGCTGTGAAAAAGAAATATATAGAGAGAGAAATTGGCCATCAGAATAAATTCACCAACATATTCAGATGCCTAGACACCTACAAAAAATTGCAAGTCATAATAGGAAGCAGGAATAAATGGCCCAGTGAAAGGAACAAACCAAATATCTTGAAAATATAGAAGATGTCAGGCATATAATCAATGATAATCATACAACTCTCATGAATCAATTTAAAGAATTGAAAGAAAATATGACTAAAGAGATAAAGATTATTGAGAAGACACTGGGTGAGAATAAAGATGAATTTGAAAGCCTGCAAAGAAAAGTAGCAGAGTTTGTGGGAATGAAAATCATAGTGGATGAGATTAACGACATATGAGAGGCAAATAAGAGCAAATTTCAATTGTTTGAAGACAGAATTAGTGATTTCAAAGGCAGAACTTCTGAACTAGGAAAGACAGGAGAACAGAAAGAGAAGGAATGAAAAAAATGGATCATAGTCTCAAGGATTTGAATGACAAGGTGAATCAAACACATGCATTATCAGTGTCCAAGAAGAAGAGAATGGAAAAAAGGCAGAGAGAATAGAAACTAACCCAAGAAATAGAACTAACCCAAGAAATAGAACTAAACCAAGAGACCTACAATTCAGAATGATAAATATCAGAAGTAAATAAAAGATTCTGAAAGCAATACGAGAAAAACAAAGGATCACAAACAAGGAAATCTTGATAACATTAAGTGCTGATCTGTCATCAGAAATCATGGAGGAGAAAAAAAATGGTATGAGGTATTTAAGGTTCTGAAAGTGAAAAATTGCCAGCCAAGAATGTTATATCCAGAAAAGCTGTCCTTCAAAAATGAGGGTGAGTTCAAAATCCTCAGAGAAACAAATATTGATATAATATTTTTAAAAAGACAAGAATTATAAGAGACACTAAAGGGAATGCTGCAGTCTGAAAGGAGAAAACAAGGGCAAAAGACTTGGAAAAGGGTGTAGAAATGAAGACTATTAGGAAGGGTAAAGTAATGGATAAAAAGACAGTCACTAGGGAAGCGGGTGTTGCTCAATCAATAGGGCTCCCGTTTACCATATGGGAGGCCCTGGGTTCACTTCCCCTGGCCTCCTTGTGAGGGCAGGCCGGCCCGCGGTGGCGTGGTGGCTGATGCAGCAAGACCTCACAGCAAGGGGGAGATAAGCAGACACAGAAAAAGCACACATTGAATGGACACAGCAAATACAAGCAGCAAGGGGGGGATAAATAAATAAATAAATAAATCTTTAAAAAAAAGAAAAAGAAAAAAAGACAGTCACTAGTAAGATAAGACAATAGAAAGCCAAAGGACAAAATGGATGAAGTAAGTAATGCTTATACAGTAATAACATTGAATGTTAATTGGTTGAACTCCCCAATCAAAAGAAATAGAATGATAGACTGGAAATTAAAAAACTAAGCCATTTTTATGCTGTCTACAAGAGACTCACCTCTGAACATAAGGACACAACCAGGTTAGAAGTGAAAAGTTGGAAAATGATATTCAATGGTAATAGTAACAAAAAAGAACTAGAGTAGCAATACTAATATTGGAAAAATGATTTAAAGTTAAAAATGTTACAAAGGATAAAGAAAGTCATTAGATGTTAATAAAAGGGGCAATTCACCAAAAAAAAAAAAACTGTACTAAATATTTTTGCAACTGATCTGAATGCCCCAAGATACACGAGACACACATTGGCAAAGCTATAGAGAGAAATCGATTTCTCTACAATAATATTTGGAGACTTGAGTAAACCACTCTCAGTATTGAATAGAACATCTGGATAGAGGAGAAATAAAGAAATAGAGATCAAGAATAATATGATAAATGAACTAGACCTAACAGACATCTATAGAGCATCAAACCCCAAAACAATAGGATATACATTCTTTTCAAGTGCTAATGGATTCCTTTCCATGATAAACAAATGTTGGGACACAAGAGAAGTGTCAATAAATTTAAAAAGATTGAAATAATACAGAACACTTAATTAGATCATATTAGAAATGAAGCTGGAAATCAGTAATGGATGGAAAAAGGAAAAATTAATAATTATATGGATATTAAACTACACACTGAAATAATCAGTGGGTCAATGAAGAAATTGGAAGAGAATTCAGCAAATATCTGAGATGAATGAATATGAGAACACAAAATATCAAAACCTATGATATATAGCAAAGGCAGTCTTGAGAGGGAAATTTATAGCTCTCAAAGCTTACGTTAAAAAAAATGGTACCATAACTAGGTTACATCCAGAAAAACTGAAAGCAGAGACACGAACAGACATTTGCACACCAATGTTCATAGCAGCATTATTCACAATTGCCAAAAGTTGGAAATAATCCAGGTATCCATCAACTGATGAATGGATAAACAAATTGTGGTGTACACACACAATGGGATGTTATGCAGTGGTAAGAAGAAATGAAGTCATGAAGCATATGACAGCATGGATGAACATGGAGGACATTATATTGAGTGAAGCAATCCAGACACAAAAGGACAAATACTGTATGGCTGTGCTGTTTTGAACTAAATATATTGTGTAAACTCATAGAGTTAATTAGAATATAGGTACCAGAAAATAGAAGAAGGGGGGAAAATGGAAAGCTGAGGATGAATTTGTGCAAAATTGTTAAAAAATAAAAGTTGTTTGTAAATCTTTGGAAAGGTGTAGGAATGGTTAAATCATATAATGGTGTTTTTAACTAGCAGTGTTACTGTGCAGTTATGACAATTGTTGAAAGGGAAAGACTAGGTCTATCAATAGAAGGAAAGCTAAAAACTGTAACTTGGTACTATATGTGATAATAAAAACTCATGTAAAATATGAATATGGTTGATATTGCATATATAAGACTTTTCACAAAACATAAATGCAAATATACTAGAGAGAAATAAAAAGAATAGCAGCTATGTACTACAGGGGAAGCATAAAGAGATTAAGAAGAAAAGAGTTTTTTGTTTGTTTGATGTTTTGTTTTTTGATTATTATTATTATTGGAGTAATGAAAGTGCTTTAAGAATGATTGAAGTGATGAATGCACAAATATATGATTACACCGAATACCATTGATTGTATGCTTTGGATGGATTTATGCTTTATAAATATGTATCTATGAAATTGATTTGTTTAAAAAAAGGAAGAATTAAAGTTGAAGATCTACTGCACACCTGTAGGAACTTGAAAAACAAGAGCAAGCTATCCCAAAACAAGCCAAAGGAAAGAAATAGGAAAGATCGGAGGAGAAATAAATGAAACTGAGAAAAAAATAGAATCCAAAATTCTAAAAGTTGGTTCTTTGAGAAAGTCAACAAAATCAACAAACCTTTAGCTAGATTGAACAAAGAGAATAAAAGAGGAGACATAAATAAATAAAATCAGAAATGAGAGGGGTACATTACTACAAAAAAAATAGCACTAATAAGAGGCTACTATGAAGAACCATATGCTAAAAAATCTAGACAATGTAGATGAGATTGACAAATTCTTAGAAACAAATGAACCATCTTCACTGACCCTAGAAGAAATAGAACTCAACAAAACAATCAAAAGTGACAAGATTGAAACTGTCATAAAAAAACTCCCAAAGATGCAAACCTGGGACCAGAGGGATTCACAGGATAATTCTTCCAATTATTCAAATACATTCTAATACCAAATTTTTTCATGCTTTTCCAAAAATTTAAACAGTAAAGAATGCTACCAAACTCATCCTACAAAGCTAACATCACCCTAATATCAGAACAAGATAAAGATAATACAGAAAAAGAAAATTACAGACTAATATCCCTAATGAATATAGATGTGAAAATACTCATTAATAAACTTGCAAACCAAATCCAAAAGCACATTAAAAGAATTATCCACCACGACCAAGCGGCTTTTATCCCAGGTATGCAAGTTTGGTTCAACACAAGAAAATCAATTAGTGTAATAAACCACATTGACATATTGAAGAAGAAAATCACATGTTACTCTCGATTGAAGCAAAAAAAGCATTTGATAAAATACAACACCAATTCTTGATAAAAACACTCCAAAATATACTAACAGAAGGAAGCTTTCTCAATATGATAAAGTGCATATAAGAAAAACATTTAGTTAGCGTTTTACTCAATGATGAAAGACTGAAAACTTTCCCACTGATATCAAGAACAAGATAAGGATGCCCACTGTCACCATTGTTATTTAATATGTCCTAGCTAGAACAATTAGGCTATATAAAAAAAATAAAAGGCACCCAACTAAGAAAGGAAGACGTTAAACTTTTACTATTCACTGATGATCTGATCTTATATCAAGAAAATTCTGAAAAATCCACAACAAATCTACTAGAATTAATGGAGAATTCCACCAAATTTGTGGGATACAAGATTAATATGCAAAAATCAATAGCATTTCCATACACTACTGATGTGCAATCTGAGGAGGAAATGAGAAAAAAAATCCATTTACAATAGCAAGTAAAATACTGAAATATTTATGAATAAATATAAACAAGGATATAAAGGACCTGTATTCAGAAAACTATAAAATATTACTAAATGAAACTGAAGAAGACTTAAATAAATGCAAAGGACATTCCATGCTTATTGATTGGAAGGGAAAATATCGTTAAGATATCATTTCTACCCAAACTGATTCATAAATTCAATGCAATCCCAATAAATTCCAACAGCCTTTTATGCAGAAAATGTAAACCAAAAATCATATTTATTTGGAAGTCTAAGGGGCCCCAAATAGCCAATAACGTCTTAAAAATGTAGAACCAAGTTGGAGGACTATCATTTCCTGACTTTAAAGCATTTAACTAAAAAAAAATTTCAGACTTTCTGTCTGTTATCACTGTAAGAACTGTTGCCTTGTATGTACAGTGACATTTTATCCATATATTCACCCAGTGTCTTGGTGTTTTCATTTTATCTTCAAAGAAGCTTTAGGATACAGAAAGGTCACATTGAGAATATAGGGGATTCCCATATATCCAATGACCTCACCTTTTCCCCTCTCCCTTATTAATAACATTTTACATGTGGATGGCACATTTACTACAATTGATGTACCAATATTGAAGCATTGCTATTAACCATGTTCAATGGTTTACATTGTAGCATACATTTTGCATCATACACTTTTATAGGTTTTGATGAAATATGAAGTGGCCTGTATCCATTATTGTAATACCATTCTAAATAATTCTAATATCCTAAAAATTCCCTATGTTCCATATTCTATTCTACCCTCCTCTTCCCCTCCGAACCCATGGCAACTACTAAGTTTCAATTTGGAAGAATAAGATTCATAGTTACTTGCAAGAATATTGAAGGCTTGATATATTGGTCTGTTTTCTTTTATTAGGCACTACCTACGTTCTCACTATGACAAAATGAACACTTGCATATTCCATAGATGCCTGCCACAAGTGTGCCCTGTCCCATGTACCCCCCACATCCAACACCCTACATCAGCAGGGCCCTACCATATTTGCCAAAAGAACATTCCCACCACTGTAGTTTTTTTATTTTTTTTATTTTTTTAAAGGTGCTTAGATTACCTAATTAGTACTCAGAAATTACAAGGATTCCCATGTTCCCCACAGGATTGGGGGAAGAGCTATGGACCACTGTAGTTTTAATCACAGACCTGCAAATCCCCAGAGTTCACCTGCTCCTTCCATCAACCATCCCCCCAGTTCCATGGATTGTCTAGCCCAACTCCCCCAAACAACTTCCCCTCAAAGACATTTCCTTTTTTGCATTTTATTGGTTATTTTTAAGTTATTATTTCATTACCTTAATAATTTGATTTCATTATTTTGTTGTCTTCTTATATGAAGAGGATTTGGATCACAGAAGGATCACAATATTGTCAGGGGTGATTCACATTTATGGGGTGTCAGTGATGGGGAGATGCATGGGAAGGGATTCAACTGGGACATGCCTTTAAGGCTTAGTAATATGTTCAAGTGTTCATGGGACATTGCTTCAGTGGATGGAGATCCACAAAATAACTGAAATGATATTAAATTCCAAATCTGGAGAGTTCTGCTTCTTTCTTTAATAGTACAACAAGAATCCCCCAAGTGCAAGGGCAATGCCTACTGATGGAAGACCATTATGCCATGCCTTTGATATTGATGACTGTACTCATGAATCTTTTGTTGTGAAATTGAAGCTGAGCCTAGTATTACATATTGCATAAGAGTTATTTTCTGAAAGCCTCCTTATTGCTCAAATGTGGCTTCTCTCTAAGCCAAACTCAACATATAAATGCACTACGTTTACCCAGTTTGAGACTGACTCCAGGGAATAAGCCTCCCTTGCATTGAAGGATTATCAAGCACCAACTAGCAATGCATCTGGAAAAAGACCTTTTCCAAAAGGGGGAAATGGTAAATACAAATGAGATTTTATGGCTTAGAGATTTCAAAGTAACTCGGGAGGTCATTCCAGAGGTTACATTTACACAAGTATCAGCAGGATCTCATTGACTGCCACATTAAACATTGTCTCAAATAGTGGAGCTCCAGAGGGCTCTACAGACACCCAGAAATGAAAAGCAGGGCAGACAGCTTAGGAGTTTGGCATCCTGTCATTGGACTTTACTTTGGAATCTATGCACCCCAGTGTAACAGAATTAGACCCATTTATAAGTTCTCTACAGATGGTCTTCTGTCCGTTTTATTTGACCTATAATTAGCACTATACTTGATAAATACATGTCCCAGAGACTCAAATGTTTGGTCCATCTATGTGCCAGTTGAGCCCTGAATTTCTGCAGAGTTGAAACACCTACCTACTGCTCATTGGAAGCAATCAGGACAACTAACAAGGAGATGATGGTGGAAAGTGCTCATCCCAAGGAACAGAGAGTGTTTGCAATTGCAAACAAGAAATTTCCATCCATCTGCCCATTGGGATCTAAGCTCCCTCTCAGTTAGAGGCAAAGTGGGCATCATCATTCCAAAATCCTCAAGTTTGGGAATGAACAATGGACTAAAGAACACTTATTATTATTCTACTATATACTTATTATTCTAGCAATAGATGAACTCTTATCATTGATATAAAGGCAGTGTCCACCAGAGGTGCTGAGTGATGAGAGAGGGAAGAATAGGTGTAATATGGGGACATTTGCCCTGCATGACATTGCAGTGACAGATACAGGCTGTTGCATATTTTGTCATAACTTACAAAATTGTGTGGTTAAGAGTATAAACTATAATCTAAACTATAGTCCATGGTTAGCAGCAATGCTTCAATATGTGTTCATTAATTGTAACAAATGTACCACAGTAATGAAGGTTGTTGTTAATGTGGGAAAGTGTGGCTGAGGGAGGGAGTGGGGTATACATGTATCCTTTATATATTTATGTAATCTAAAACTTCTTTTTAAAAATTTTTTAAAAAGAATCATACACTGTAAAAAAATAAAGCATATTACTTAGCTACATTAGTAAAAACAGCATGGTACTGGCATAAAGACAGACAGATGGACAAGGAGAACTGAATCAAGAACTCAGTAATAGAATCTCACATCTACATTCAAGTGATTTTGACAAGGCAATCAAGCCTACCCCTGTGGGCCAGAGTACTATATTCAACAAACTGTGTTTGGAGAACTGGTTAGCCATATCCAAAATAAAGAGAGAGGACCCCTATCTCACACCTTATACACAAATTAACTCAAAATGGATCAAGGACCTAAATATAAAAGCAACAACCATAAAACTCCTAGAATAAAATGTAGGAAAATATTTACAAGATCTTGTGGTACGTGGTAGGTTCTTAAACCTTACACCCAAAGCACAAGCAACAAAAGAAAATGTAGATAAACAGGACCTCATCAAAATTAAACACTTTTACACCTCACAGGATTTTGTCAAAAGGTGAAAAGGCAGCTTACTCAATGGGAGAAAGTATTTGGCAATCATATCCAATAAGGGTTTATTATTCATGGTTTATAAACATATCATACATCTCAACAATAGAAAGACAAACTATCCAATTAAAAAATGGGTAAAAGACTTGAAAGACACTTGTCCATGGTAGAAATACAAATGGCAATTGTCTTGAGGGACATTGCAATGACAGATATGCGCCAATTTATATCATCATGTAACATGAAGAACTGTGTGGGAGAGAGTGTGGTCTACAATGTGAACTATGATCCATGCTTAATGGCAAAGCCCCAGGATGTGTTTATCAATTGCAATTAACGTGCCACACTAATGAAGGATGTTTATGGGGGAGGTTGTGGGAGGTGTGGAAGGTGGGGCGTATGGGAATCCCTGTATTTTTTGTGCAACATTTATGTAATCTAAGTATATTAAAAAACAAACCTGAATGTTACACAAAAAATATATGGATTCCCATATGCCCCAGCTCCCACACCTCACACAGCCTTCCACATAAACATCCTTCATAAATGTGGCCCATAAATTGCAATTGATAAAGACATCCTGGGGCTTTGCCATTAAGCATGAACCATAGTTCACATTGTAGACCACACTCTCTCCCACACAGTTCTGCATGTTATATGATGATACAAAATGGCTTTTATCTGTCATTGCAATGTCACTCAGGACAATTCCCAAGTCCTGAAATAGCCCCTGTATTACAATGATTTTTCCCTCTCACTGCCCCCAGAGCCTCCAGTGGCCACTGGATCCACATCAATGTTTTAATTTCTTCCATTTCTTGAATCACAATATGTCTACAATAGAATACCCATAAGTCCACTCTAGTCCATAGCTCTTCCGCCATCCTGAGAAGTCTGGGATATTGATGTCCACTTCACCTCCAATTCAGTAGGGGTTTATATCCCATGGGGAAGATGGATGCTATTATCCTGCCTGTAGCTGCACACTCTCTCTATTCCCTGGGATGGCCGTTGTCCATCCTCATCTCCCTACCAATTGTCCTGGGTGAGTCCAATGAGATGTAGAGTAGGAGTTGCTGCTCCACCGAGTTTCCGGGCCCAGCTGACACATGGACAGCCCAAAGACTCAAGTCTCTGGACATACACCTACAAACTGAAGCACTAAGTATAGGTTTGAATAGAAGGGAGAGATAAGCTATACGCAGAGAACACATAGTTAAGTCCAACTCTGTCACTCTCAGGAGCACAAACTCCAAAGTACGGTCCACTGGCAAGGCACCAAACTCCAGAGCTATCCACCCTGGCATAAGATCTGGGTGTCTCCAGAGCCCTCAGGAGCCCCACTATTTGTGGTGATAGCCACTTTGGAATTCTATGAGATCCTACTGAGATGTGCATAAGCATTACCTGTGGGATGACCTCTCAACGAATTTTGAAGTCTCTTAGCCATATAAACTCATTTGTCTTTACATTTTCCCGTTTTTTTTCTAGGCCTTTTTCCAGTTGCATTGCCCATTGGCACCTGGTAGCAATCCCCTGGTGCCAGGGAGGCTCATCCTCAGGAGTCATGTCACATGCTGGGAGGAAGGTAATGCATTCGTATGCTGAGTTTGGCTTAGAGAAAGGCCACCTTTGAGCAACAAGGAGGCTCTCAGGAGGCAACCTTTAGGCACCCCATAACAATAGGCTAAGTTTCAAATTCAAGAGCAAAGACTCTTAAGGCTAGTCATCAATATCAAGGGCCGATCAGTGAATCATCCTCCTGCACTTGGGGGACTGTTGCTGCTACCTTAGAGAATGTGGAAGAGCACTTCAGGATAGTAATTCAGTATTCTGTCATTCATTGAGTGATTCTCCACCCACTGTGACAATGCCCTGTGAACATCTGAACATTTTTATATACCTTATATTTCTGCTCAGGTGAACTTCCTCCCACGCTTCCTCCATCCCTGATACCCCACACCAACAATCCTCCCCCACCCTAGTTGTAACCCTTCTGTGATCCAAAGCTTATTCAAAGATGAAGCAATTACAATAGCTAAATACAGTCAATAAGAAAATGAAGTAATAATGATAAGTTTAAATGTAAGGGATAAAATACATAAAAATTTTAAAAAACTAGAAATAAAATAAAATTAAAATATTGGGATATTAAAAAAATGAAAAATAAAAAAAAAATTGGACCTTTTGCCTTTCATCACTTCAATATCTGGTGTCCAGACTATACCATGGCACCTACCCCTCTCATTCTCCAGTGTTTCATTATAATTCATTTTGTATTCAAATCCTCACATATACAGTCAACTGATATTTGACAAGGCCATCAAACCCACTCAGTTGGGAGAGAATGGCCTCTTCAACAAATGGTGCTTGGAGAACTGGATATCGATATCCAAAAGAATAAGAGAAGAACACCATCTCACACCTTGTACAAAAATCAACTCAAGATGGATCAAAGATCTAAATATAAGAGCCAAAACCATAAAGACCTTGGAAGATAATGTAGGGAAGCAACCTTGTAATAGAAAATCATTTCATTAACTTCACACCCAAAGCACCCAAAGCACAAGCAGGAAAAGCAAAAATAGATAAATGGGATCTCCTCAAAATTAAAGAGTTCTGTACCTCAAAGGATGTTATCAAGAAAGTAAAAAGGCAGCCCTTTCAATGGGAGAAAGTATTTGGCAACCATATATCTGATAGGACCCTATTATCCTACATATATAAAGAAACCCTATACCTTGAAAATAAAAAGACAAACAATCCATTTAAAAAATGTACAGATGCCCTGAAAAGTCACTTCTCTGAGGAAGAAATAGAAATGACTAAAACGCACATGAAAATATGCTCAACATAACTAGATATCAGGGACATGTAAATCAAAACTACAATGGGATACCATCTTACACCCATTAGAATGGCGGCTTTTAAAAGAACAGCAGACTATAAGTGTTGGAGAGAATGTGAAGAATTGGGAACCCTCATTCACTGCCGGTGGGATTGTACAATGGTCTAGCCACTATGGAGGACAGTTTGACAATTCCTCAAAAAACAAGCTTTAGAACTTCCATATGATGCAGTGATTCCACTGCTGGGTGTATACCCTCAAGAACTGAAAACAAAGACACAAACAGATATACGCATACCAATATACATTGCGATTTTGTTCAATATTGTCAAAAGTTAGAATCAACCCAGGTGCCCATCAACAGATGAATGGATGAACAAAATGTGGTACATACATACAATGGAATATTACTCAGCTGTAAGAAGGAATAAAGTGCTAACACACGGGATAACATGGATGAATCTTGAAGACCTTATGTTGAGTGAAGCAAGTTTTAAGGATGAACATTACATGACTTCCCTGATATGAATTAAGGAAATTGAGCACTCTCAGAAAGCTATTGTCTATAAGATAGGTTTACAAGAAATAGAAAGAGAAGAGAAGATTGTGAATCATCACCTAATCACCTATATTGGTGTAATCTATGGTAAAGTGATAAAGTGTATTGAAGGGATAGGACAGGAGGGTAGTGATATTATTGGGTTGGGTGGTGCAGGGTTGACAGGTGGGTAGATTGGGAAAGGTGGTTTAGAAGGTCCAGGGTACTGGAGGCTGGGCTGGGAGAGGAACAAGGTGAACACTGGGGATTTGTGGGTATGAGGTTGAAAGTACAGAGGTGGGAATGCTCTTATGGCAAAATGACAAGGAAGTATCACTGGTTTAGGGTGTTGGTTGGGGAGGCATTTGGGACAGGGTGCACGTAGATCAGGCTTCTAGGGAGTGTGTGAGTGTTCATTCTGTCATAATGTGTTGTATCAGTGGGTGGAGACCCACATAATGAGCAGGAAGGAGTTGGACTCCCATCTTTGGAAGGAATGATTTGTTCAGAAAGAGACATGTGGGAGTCTCTAGAGAGCAAGGGTGGTTCCTAATAGGGGAGGGCAAACCAGTGTTTCAATACCTCTTTTTACATGTAAATATGAGTTGCATTTTCTTTTTATAAGGGATTGCTTTATTTATGTGATCCTCTTTTGTAGTGAAGTTTTCTTAGACACTCCTACAGTGAGGTTTTTTTGTTTGTTTGCTTGGATTTTTTTTGTTTGTCTATTTCCTAGTTCCTTTGTGGTATGTTTTTTTGTTTGTTTTTTAAGATACTTAGATTACATAAATGTTACACAAAATTTACAGGGTTTCCCATACGCCCCACCTTCCACACCGCCCACAACCTCCCCCATAAACATACTTCATTAATGTGGCACATTAATTGCAATTGATAAACACATCCTGGGGCTTTGCCATTAAGCATGGATCATAGTTCACATTGTAGACCACACTCTCTCCCACACAGTTCTTCATGTTACATGATGATATAAATTGGCGCATATCTGTCATTGCAATGTCACTGAAGACAATTCCCAATTACTGAAAAAAAAACCCTGTATTACAACTGCTTTTCCCTCTCCCTGCCCCAGAGCCTCCAGTGGCTACAGGCTCCACATCAATGCTGTAATTTCCTCCACTGCTTGAATCACTGTATGTCTATATATAGGGAATTTTATTCACTGTTCTGAGATCATGAAATGTCCCAATCAAGGTCTCAATAGAACTTTTTTCTAACCAAAGTCAGCTATAGTGATCCTGTGGTCCCACCATGTGGCAAAGCAAGATGACAGCTGATCTCTGTCAATTGCCCTGCCTTCCCTTCTGGGCTCACCATCTCCTGGAATCCAGCTGTTCATGATCAGGCATATGGCCTTTCTCCATCAGTCCTCCTCTCTCAGTCTTGGCTTCTCCCCTTTCTTCCCAAGTTCAGCTGTCAGCTGTCAGAATGTCTTTCATCTCTTCAGACTTGGGTTGCTCTGTGGGTCCAGCTCTTGGGAGCTTTGTGCTTCAGCCTTGGCTCCTATTGATCCTCTAGTCCTCTCTCTCACATGGCAGGGTCAAAAATGGTGGTTTCCTTTTTCTGTCTTGTCCTCTGTATCTCCTTTTATATTAGGCCCAGTAAGATGGCAGAGATCCAACTTGAGTCATGCCTCTCTGATGAAGTGAAATCCAAAGGGCCCCACAACCACAGGAATGGATTAGTTCACCAGCATAAACTTTTTCTTTGTGGGATTCATAAAAGAACTAAAAACTGTCACAATTACCCATCCCCGGGTTTGTCCCAGGCAATCACCACCTCATAGCTGATGACAACACCACAGTGCACATGTTCACTGGTGGAGACAACCACATTCAAGACTTTTACCAAATGTTGCCCACTGCCACTGCTGTTATTCTCAGAAACCAAAGCCACCCCTATAGTTGAGCCAGCTATTGAACCCAGAAGCTACATTTACAAATGGTAAGGAGAACCATCAGAATGCTACTTTGCTAAAATGACAGTCTGCCTTACCATGGGCCCCTCTCCTCTCCATGATGCTTGTGATTTTTGTTACTGTGAGTTATGCCCCCTATAATATTAAAATTGTCTTTCACTCTGACAAGTAAGCTAAATGTTGTATCTTTTATATCTCACATCAGCGACAACCTTCCAAGATCTAAATTTCCCCATAATTGCCATTAGTTCTTTTGCTTAAGCTCCCATCACTCTATATGCTAATAAGCACTAATATAATGGCAGATTCCCTAGTTCACATACACTTACATAACCACCCAGTCTTAGACTATCTCTTGGTCAAAAAGGGGTGTGTGTCTGTGATATAAGAAATACCTCCTGCTGCATGTATATTAATAATCTATTAGGTAAAAACCAGTATACAAAAGATGGCTCAAGAGATCAAGGTGTTTCAGAATATAAGCAAAGTTTCTCAGTAAATACCTCAGTCCCTAAGAAACCTCTGATATTTCCTCCTATCTATTCCCTAGAAGGTGGTTGGGGTATTGCCCTTCAGAGGCTTCTTGCCCTTGGTTTTACTATTTATTGACATTTTTATTATAACCAATAGCCTCACGTGCTTTATGTACTGGCTAAATAATGCTATGCCACTGGCAGTAAATATATCAGCCACTCAAACTATAACAATAATCCAAATGAATAATTGTGAGGCACAGAGGAATATATTTTTATACTATCTAAATTTTTTCATGTGCTGTGTCAGGATCCATCTTATTTTGCCTTAACACTGAACTTTGACCTAGTTAATTGGCAGCTTTCCAGCCCTGGGCATAAACTTCCTTAGAGTCAAAACCCTCATCTACAGGCATCACCACACCAGTTACACACCTCACTCCAAATCAACAGCTGGTCATAAATTATAATCTAACCATCCCCACCACTCTCAGATCCGTGATCCCTTTACTTATTCTCAGCATTTGCTTTAAACCAACAAATCCTTAACTTCTGCAGGAAATCTAACATCTACTCCTTTACCATTATAAAGGCAAAGCCCACTGGTCCCTCTTGCTCTCCTTGTGTGTTCTCCACCTTCTATTTGAGCTACAAGAGCTGATCAGAATTCCTGTCAAACCTTTCAACACCCTTCTTTCTCTGGGGCTATCTAGTTAACTAACTTTTCTCATGGATTATGAGTTCAGTTTCCCATGCATTATGAACACTACCCTAATATAAATTTAAAATACAACTTAACTAATTTGAAACAATGCTTTGGGAAGTTTAGAAAAATTCATGAGATGCAAAGAAAAATTAAAAATGGAGAAAAAACAACATTATAAGAAAGGAAAATGAGACCTTTTTAGGAGCTTAATGACATAAAATTGATATGAACTAACTGCATGCCAACATATTACACTATTTAAACAATATTTACCTTTGCTTAAAAATAATAACAAGAATAAAATAAGAAATTATAAATCTGAAGTTCTATACTTTTTAAATGAATCAATTTTATTTTAAATATTTTAATGAAAATGTGAAACGAAATAGAGACAGAAAAATAAATGGACAATATACTTCAATGAACACTTCAGTGCAGTAAATATCTAAATGGCCAATAAACTTATAAAACAATGATTAACATTATTAGCCTTCTGGAACATACAAATTAAAGTTACAGTAAGAAAAACACCATAGGTATATCAGGATACTAAAATTTGATAATTCCAAAAGAGTGTGGTGAGAACCTGGATCACTCAGGAATGCTAGTGATAGCTGCATATTGATACATTTCATAAAACATTTTTAATGTCTACTGTTGGGTAATATGCATATACTCTTGCCTCATTAATTCTTCTTTGCAGGCATATCAAAGAGAAATATGCATGTCCTGTGACCAATTGGCATTTATAACCATGCTTATAATAGCCTTGATTATTAAACCATGAATCTGAAACTACTCAAATATTAATTGGTGGTAGATGGTTAAAGGGTAGTTTACATTGTAACAATACCCAGCTATTAAAATAAGTAATCTACACATACATACAACAATTCAGAAGACTCTCTCTGAAATAATTTTGAGTACAACACAAAAGAAAAATATTTGGTAAAATTTGATCCTTAAATAGTATCTAAAACGAACAAAGCAAATACATGGCATTAAGAGAAAAGTGATCACTAGTCAGAAAGATCAAGAAGAAAGTTTTGGTGATATTAACATTTTATTAATTCATCTGGATGATCATTTTCTTGGCGGGTTCACTTGTAAAATTCTGCATGTATTAAATTCTCAATTATAGATAATTTGTTTAAGACTTTCTTTGTATATAATCCATTTTTTATAGTTTGAAAATCTTCTCAACCTCAAATAAGTGAAAATAGAAATTTGATCATATCATTATTACACAAATCATATCATAGTTGTGTACCTACTTAAATTCTTCATTGATATGTTTCCATGGAGATATTATTACACAGTTATTGTGAATTTTATCCACTATAGACTGGACATAAAATCTGTAGTAGAGATTAGTCTGGTGTTTGCCACATAATTTTATCTAATATCAAAACATGGTGTGGCAGTTTGAGAATTCAGGAATTAAAAAAAAAAAGATATTGACTATACTTGTAAACTGGTGTGTTACTCTGGGCAAGATACACTTTGATTGTACTAGATTCAGCTGAGATACTTTTGATTAAATTACATTAAGATTAGGGCTTTAGTTCAATCACATAATTAGGGCAGCTCTGTTTGAGGTCCTGCCCCCTTTTTTGGCTATATATATGGACACTTACTCAAGGAGAGTGCAAACACAGATACACAGAGAAGATACACAGAAGAAAAAGACAACTCCACAGACATCACAGAGGCCCCAGTAAGAGAGAAGAGCCATCTGACTCATAGTTTAAGTTTACCTTGTGAAGAGAACAGAACAGATAAGCCCAGAAAGAAATAAGCCCCAAGAAGAGAGATGAACCCTATGCCAGCCTACAGCTTAGATAGGAAGAAGCTTGACCCATGTAGCCTTAAGAGGAAAGAGGGAAGCTGAACCCTCACAAGCATTGCACACCATCTTGCTTCAACACATGTCAACAGAGTTTGGTAAGGAAATAATCTTGAGTTGGATTCTTTAGGTCCTTGAAACTATAAGATTTTACCCCAAATAAATACCCTTTTAAAAAGCCAATAGATTTATTGTGCTTTGCATCAGCAAACCTTTGGCAGACCACTATACATGGTTACATAAATATTATCAAACTCAACTTCAGAGATGGGAAACCTATAGGGAAATAATGCTTTAATAATATTTCCCAAGGTGTTAAAATTTAAAATTGGATGAGGACAAGTCATGTACCCAGTACATTTTTACTATCATAAGTTATTCAAATAAAAATAGTCTCCAATATCAAAAAATAACACAGCACATAAAAATTGATTATTTAATATTTAGGATCTTTAAATTTGTGCTTAACATGTTTTGCTACATTGTGGAAGTTTATTAATAATTTTGGGGCCTTCCTAGGGAAGATAGCATTAGACTAGGTAGGCACTCACCATCTCTCTCACAGAGGATGGCTAATTGGGGACAGGATCCTGCCTGAGAACCATAGGGGCATCGATCTGGAGGGAGATGGACAGCAAGATGGATTGCTGAAGATAAAACTGTGATGGTAGCTTCTTTCTTCATTGTTGTGCTTCTTTTTCCTTGATTTCCCATTCTCTGAGTATATTGATTTTCTCTACCAATGCTACCTCTTTTACTTCCTTCATCCTTCTATCTTCTGCTTTCTGTTGTGGTTCTTACATTCCACCTTTTTTCATTAGTGCTCAACTTCATGGGTGTCGATGTCTGTCTTGTCTACTCTGTTTCCTTTTATTATTATTATTATTAACTTTTTCCTTTCAGCCCTTTCTTTACTCTTTCTCTCTCTCCTCATCATTCTGGCCTTTTAAATCATTCTATATATTTTCCTCTATATGCTCTCCCATTCCATTGTAGGTACTCCACTTTTTTTCCCCTATTACTCTATACTGCCTACATGAGTTAAATATTCATTTTACTAAGTCTTATACGATCCCTCTTCTAACATTTATCAATATTTCTATTATTGTTTTTCCTTTCTTACCTCTCTTGATTTTTCTGGACCTAATCATTTTCCTTCGAGGGAACAGAGAAAAGCATGGAAATAGAACAAGAAGAACAAAGTGTCAAAGAGAAAACTTAACACACGCACAGAACCACCAGCTAAATAAAACTCTAGGGCCGAGAGAGAAGTTAATCAACTGAATAAACCTATCAAGAGAAAATCATGACCAGAGGGCAACAAAAAATTACAAACCATACTGAGAAACAGGAAGACATGGACCAGTCCAATGAACAAACTAAAAACCAGGAAGAGATGCAGAACATTGAACAACAATTCAAAAATGTCCAAATAAATATGATGGACATACTGAATGAAGTGAAGAAAGAGATTAAGGATATTAAGAAGACACTGGGAGAAAATACTGAAGAAATTGTTAATATACATAAAAATATAACAGATGAGATGGTGATGAATGGCACAACCCAAGAAATCAAAAAGACACTGGAGTCACATAACAGCAGATTTGAACACGAAGAATAAAGAATTAGAGATGTGGAAGACAGTACATCTGAAATCAAACGGATAGTAGAACAGATAGATAAAAAGATAGAAAAAATCCAGCAGGACAAAGGGATTTAAAAGACAGCACAAAATGCACAAACATATGCATTATAATTATCCCAGAAGGAGAAGAGAAGGGAAAAGGAACAGAAGGAGTGTTAAAGGAAATAATGGCTGAAAACTTCCCAGCCCTATTGTGAAAGATGGATGTGCATGTCCAGGAAGCACAGCGCATGCCAAACAGTATAAATCCCAACAGGCCTACTCCAAGACATGTAATTATCAAAATGTCCAATGCTCAAGGCAAAGAGAAAATACTCAAGGCAGCAAGAGAAAAGAAAACCATCACATACAAGGGAAGCACAATAAGATTAAGTGCTGATTTCTCATCTGAAACCATGGAGGCGAGAAGACAGTGGTATGACATAATCAAGGTACTAAAAGAAAAAACTTCCAGCCACAAATTCTCTATCCAGCCAAGCTGGCATTCAAAAATGATGGAGAGTTCAAAATATTCACAGATAAACAGAAATTAAGAGAGT